>JASSUY010031195.1:0-54019 GCA_032466535.1 Forpus xanthops | reverse complement strand
GGAGGGACTCTTCATGAGGGACTGTAGTGAGAGGACAAGGGGTAACGGGTTCAAACTTAAACAGGGGAAGTTTAGATGGGATATGAGGAAGAAATTCTTTACTATAAGGGTGGTGAGGCACTGCAATGGGTTGCGCAGGGAAGTTGTGAATGCTCCATTGCTGGTGGTGTTCAAGGCCAGGTTGGACAGAGCCTTGGGTGCCATGGTTTAGTGGGAGGTGTTCCTGCCCATGGCACAGGGTTGGAACTGGATGATGTTAAGGTCCTTTCCAACTCTGACTATTCTAGGATCCTATGATTCTATGATTAAAACTCCCTCCTCCCTTCTCTTTTTAAGCTGTTACTTTCCTTTAAGTTTAAATTAGCATCTTCTGCCAAATGGCTTTGTCTCGCGCATTCCTCGCTCAGGAGAGGCAGGTTGGAGGAATGGTGGAAAGAGAGACCAGAATCTCTCATTTCTTGGGGACTTTTCCCCTTGACTTCTTCACCAGGCCGTGGTTACCGGTGCAGGAGGCTGCAATCAAAGCTGGATGTGTGACTCCAGCTCCCTTGCACGCTGTGATTTGTTGTGCTGCTTTTTACCAAAGCTTTCATCAGGCTTGGTGAATATTCTTTAATGAAGCATCTGGTTCCCTGCAAGTTCCTTTTGATGGCGGGTAAAACCGTCTCCAGGGCATGGTATACATTAGGCTGAGAGAAAGCAAGCTCTAGGTTTTTAGACTGAAAATTAGAGCTTACAGTGGATGAGAATAATTGTTCGCATCTTCCTTTGGGCACTGGTTTCCCTTTGCCTGTTGCTCTGCACGTCTCTGAGACAGGAGCTGAGATGCTCCCTCACAGTTACTTCTGCCCCACGGACAAATATATCAGCTCAGCATTTAATGTGGTTTGAAATGTGTTTTCTCCTCACTTCCTGCACAGGCTCTCAGTGGCACAGGTTGCTTTACTGTAGGGCATGGTGGGGATATAGCTAATGTTACCTACTGTGAGTATCTTCTGGCCCTTAGGGGGTCTTTTGTAGTCAAAAGTTAGCGCTGTTAGAACATGGTGCATCTCATTCTAAAACAGTCACCTGAAAGAGGTCCACTCAATTGCTGTCCACATATGAGTGTTTCTCTCTTCTGCTTGGGAGGCACATCCAGATCATGAACTCCAAAGTTAATCCTGAAATCCCAGATTGGTTTATGTTGGAAGGGATCTAAAGCTCATCCACTTCCAACCCGCTGTCACTAGAGCAGGTTGCTCCAAGCCTTGTGTCCAACCTGGCCTTGGATGCTGGGACAGCCACAGCTTCTCCAGGCACCTCCCTGTATTGGGATGTTCTTCAGAGATATGGGAGCAGGATCCTGCTCTGATTGTCCACCCTTGTAGCTCGAAGGTTTTCAACTTGCCCTGTTGAAACCTGCCCACTGACTTTGCCATTGATACCATCCCCTGTGTGAAGCTGTGGTTGTGTCACCATGGGCTGGTGGCAGCAGCATCAGTGCTGAGTGCCTTGCCACTGCCTGTGCTTTGCTCCGAGAAGCTTTTGGACTTCAGAGTACGTTACTGTGATGTCTCCTGTTTAATTTGGGAGTGCTTTATCTTTATTGGGGTCTGTTTTCGTGGCTCTGCACAACTGCAGCTTCAGCATCAAAACCGCTGGCTGTAAAGGTAATAAAAGCTGGGATAATGGGGCAGCTGTGGGAGGAGCAGCTCCCATTGTGTCTGTTAGAATTGCCTGTAGTTTATTGACCGCAAGTTTCACCAAGAGCTACTGCTGCCGGCAGATAATGAGGGTTGGAAATTGCTGCTGCTGTTTGCCCAATGAGGAGAGGGTGTGGAAAGGGAAGGACAGTGGGGATCTGTCATTTCTGACTTGGAGCCCAGATGCAAGGGGAAGAAACAAATGATGTTTTCCTATTAGGGAATTACTCCCTTCCCACTGCGCATCTGCGCTCACATCCAAACTTCTCGGGGTGTCTATGGCCCATCCTGCTTCCCTTGCACCCTATTCACACCAGTCGGCAAAGCTGAATTTCCAAGGAGTTTTTGCTAGGTTCATTCATTCCATAATTGGGGATTCTACGAGGGGATCTCCCACTGGGAAAGTGCAGCCTCTGGTGACGGTGTATTGATGTGATTTGGGAGTTTAGACAAACCTGCTTCTCGCAGCTGCGTGTAGGAAGATGTGTCAGTGAGGAGCCTTATCCCTGGCTTTCCCAATCTCTGGGTGCCTGTCATTCACAGAAGGACCGAGGTGAAATGTCTGTGCTCCTGGCCAAGCCAAGCTATGAAGAGCTGCAGACTCAGACACGTGTATTCCCTTGTCAGTAGGAGCAGAGTACATTGAGCTTGGGGGCATTCATAAGTCTGTGCTCTTCCTCCTCTCTCCGGTGTCCGGCTGCTCATGAGTATTGCTAACAAAGGTGCTTCTGTCACGGCTTTAGGGCTTGCCTGCATGAGGAAATGACAATGCAATAAACTGCTGAGTGAGGTTATGGTGCAGCAACTCCATCTCTGAACATTCTGGGTTTGTAATGGAAGTGAAGGGAAGGCTCTGTGAGTCCCTCTCCTATGCAAGCTCCCTTCATTTACTGGGTTCCAACAGAGGTAGACTTCTAACATAGCCCTGAGTCAACTGCTCTCTCCTTTGCCCTTCACTGTAATAAAAGGAACGTGATCCTTTGCTGCACTTTTCCAAGTGATCCCTGTGAAAGCCCAGTTCCTGTTTGGCACGCACCCCGCAGCGCAGTGATGACCTGGATTGCTGGGGAGATGCCACGGGTGGTCCTGCAGTGCCCCATCCTGATGGAGCGGGTTGGCTGAAGGATGGTCTGGTGGGAGCTGTCATCTCCTCTCCCTGAATCTCTCTCTGCTGAAGAGAGGAGGCCCTGGATGCCACGGGCTGCACTGCAGGTGTCTCTCATCATTCTGCATCCTTAGGCTCTTGTTAAAGAGCTGTATCCATTCTGATGGATTGCAAAATGCCTCATAGATTTGTGTGGGGTGGAGAGGAGCAGTCGATGGTGTGGCTGGGGAAGGAAAGTTCTGGCCATGCATCGCAAGGTCCATGGCTGTGCTTGGGGAACACCAGGATTTCTCCTCCCCTGGGATTCTGCAGATGTAGGTCTTAGTTGTTGAAGTCTCATTGAGCAGATATAAATACATCACATGCTATGCTGCTTGAAGTGCACTCTATCTAACTAGGAAGGCTTTCAGGTTGTTTGAGCTTTCTGAAGCTCGGATTTGTCATGCCAGATAAATCTGTGTTCCATGTCTGGAGGATGATGTGCCTGTCATCTTCATGTATGTATACTCCTGCCCTGCCTTCCATCGCTCAGTCCTTCCTCATAGCAAACCTGTAACACGTTTCCCTCGCCTTCTCCCTGAAGTGAATTCTCTTATTTAATCTTTCTCTCTTCCAACCTTTATTTGTGCAAATGCTGTGGTGATAACGTTGCTGGAGGAGATTCTGACTCAATAAAGTCCCCACGAGGGAGCTGCGTGGTGGGGAGGCCACAAGCTGCAGGCAGCTGCTGTTGAGGTGTAATCACAGAGGAGAGCAGCAGTGGACGAGCTGTACCCACGCACACCCCAACCTGCTGCTTACAAAGGTGATAAAGGGCCCTTATTTCGCTTCTAATTACACAGGATGGAAACAGTTGTTAGGTTGATTTCTAAGGCAGCAGTTCTTGCTTCTGATGAGCTTGGGGTCTGCCCAGGGCACTGCATACCCTCAGGAGCTCATCAGGGGATAAAGTCACACCACGGAGCTGCTTGGAAGGGTGTAAACCACCACCTAGATGAGAGCTGTGTCCTGCATTATGATGCCGGCCCACTTCAAACAGAGGTGGCTGCTGCCTGTCCCTGGTACTCGTCAAACTGGAGGCCTGAGTTCTCTGTTCGTTGTGTGCACATCCCAAAGTCCTCGTGTCCCCCACAGCCTGGTGGGTCAGCAGCACTCAGTAAGCTGCACCCACCAGTTCCTCTCTCTGCTCTTTGCAGTCCCCACAAAGCCCAAACGTGGCACCTCCTGGAGTTCATTATCTTAGAAGAAAACAAGAGCATAGATAAGCTTTGAATTTCTTTGCTCCTTTGGCTGTGCCCAGGGCTCCTCTTCCAGAGTTCTTTATTCCATGCCCTGCATCATCGTCTCCTCTGAAGTTCTTGTGCCCATTGCCTGGGCTGGAAGGAGGATGGAGAAACTTCAGGCCTCATTTCTCTTCTCACAGCCAACCCGGTTTTAACAGTTCAGTGCACAGTCCATGTTTTAGTCTTCTTTGTGTTGGATTTTTGACGTTAGAGCAAGGCAGAGTTACCTTTTGGGTCTGATTCTCACTTGATGGTCGCGATATCAGATAGAGTGCAGGTAAAGAGGGAAGGAAGTCAGAATGTCATTACTCTTTCTGAAGTTGAGCTCTTTGGCGTTCTATTGCTTCTAACACGTGGCCTGTGCTACAGTCCTGCTGGTTTTAGAGCTTACTTTGCCTGAACCTGTTTAAAATCAATCCAGGCTTCTTTCTGTAACAGATACTCTCACAGCTCTGCAGCGAGGAGCAAGAGCCATAGCCTGGCTTGATGTTGGGATGTGGGCTTCTAGTGGGTCAATCAGAATAGGCTCATTTGAGGTCGAGGATCAGAACTTCAAGCAAAGTAGGGCTGAGCATGTGTTTCTCTGCTGTCTTGTGGGGTTTTTCTTTCTCTTTTAAAACTCACTTGTCTTCTGGCTTGAATTAACAGGACCTGCATGGATCTGCTGCACTTAACAGGTTCCTCTAGTTCCATGCTCTGTGGATTGGGTGTTAAGCAGCATTTTCCTGGGAGCTGCAGCCTGAATTCAGGCAGGCTTATCTAGTAGGGGCAACAGTCACTTGGGGATGAGGGAGTGTTGTGATACATCACCTTGGTTTCATGCCACATTTCTTCATACAAGATTTGTAGCCCTGTGCTGGCAAGTTGGGAGTGGAAATTGGGGCTGGGATTAATTCCCGGAGACTGATGACCAAGCACTCCTGGACAGAAAGAAGTTGATTTCCAATTTTAAACGATGTGGGTTTTGCTGCTGAAGTTAAATTGAAACAGATCCACCGCTATTGCTGTCGATAGCAACTGCTGGTTAGAAGCGCAAGGTCAGTGGTCAAATGCCTGCAGACTCCTGAGAAGCTCCAAAGTAGCCCTCACTTCCATGAGTTCCGTGCTAACGGTAGCTCCATCCCCTGACAACTCGGCTATAACTTGGGAAATTATATCAGTGATGCCAAAGTCTTCGTGACAAACTGGGGGAAGCAGAGATTTGTTATGCCGCTCGCTGGTCGTGCTCTGAGCAGGATGGCCTCCTGCTGCATGCACACACCATCCATCAGCTGGATTTGTTAGCAGGTCCTGGGGCCGAATACCTTGAGGGCTAATGGGATTTGAAGCCTTCACCAATCAGCTCAATGTGCCTGGGTAGGATGTGCAGGGGTTATTGTGGTGGCATTGGTCCTGAGCCAGTGGAAGAGTTACTACCAAGCAAGCAAGGCTGCTCCAACTAATCCTTCTGTGCACTGCCAAACCTGGGACATTAATGAATGATGGATGAGCCCTGCTGTTAGTAGGAAGCCATCAGGGCTATGGCATGTTGGAGGAGAAGGCCTGTTGCCCTGATCCTGCTTGGACAGAGCCTGTCTCTCTGAGACTGTGGAGCATTCATCTGTTACAGCATCCAGCCTTCGTTAGGTTGGTGTCTGCATCGTGCCTATGTTAACTGCTCGTGGGTTTCAGCCCTCTGTGACACTGTCTGCCCAACAGGCCACCTTGTCTGCAGAGTTCCCAGTACACTCGTGATGCTTCCAAAGCAATTTAAAGCTGTCAGTCCTGGCTAGACCTACTGAAGCCAATTGAAGGAACCTTGCTGGATGCCAGTGCTTCAGCTGCAGGAACATGACATGTTGAAGATACAGTGATCTCAATACACTGCAAGAGTTGGAAACATAGAATAGTCAGGGTTGGAAGGGACCTTAACATCATCCAGTTCCAACCCTGTGCCATTGGTAGGGACACCTCCCACTAAGCCGTGGCACCCAAGGCTCTGTCCAATCTGGCCTTGAACACCACCAGTGATGGAGCATTCACAACTTCCATGGGCAACCCATTCCAGTGCCTCAGCACCCTTACAATAAAGAACTTCTTCCTCATATCCCATCTAAACTTCCCTTGTTTCAGTTTGAACCCATTCCCCCTTATGCTACCACTACAGTTCCTAATGAAGTGTCCTTCCCCAGCAGGTTACCTCTGCTGCTTTCATCTGCTGGCAAGAAACTTGCGTTTGGATATAACCTCTTTGTTTAGAGGCCTTTAAGAGCTGGTGCAAGGCTCTGACAGAGCTCAGCACCCATAGAAGCTGTTCAGAAAGCCAGCGCTTGCTCTCGTTAGACTTTGCTATCTTTGTCGTGTGAGGAAGTGAAGCCTTGAGCTCAGCTGGTGCTGCAGTGTCGGAGGTGGGGAAGCTGCTGCTGTGCTGTGTGCATCCAGAAGTGCAGGCAGAATCGTTGTGACAGTGTGTTCACCCTGGGTCCCTGCCGCATGTGTGTTTGTCCTGGGTAAATAGATTTGGGGACCAGCTCTGAGTTAGTCCCATAAGGTACAGTCGGCAGGGTGTAAAGGGCGTTTTAACCCTTTATACCCTTAAATACATGCAGGGAACCTGCATGTATTAGCGGGGAATGAGTGTTAAAATAATGGCATTGGAAAGCTGTTGATTTAAGTTCTCAACTGTCTATGAAATCACAGCTTTTCTGCCCCCATCCTTCATGCCCCCTGCTTGCCCTGCGCCTGCTCATCTCTGTCATTTCCCATTCCCTCTCCCCATCTGCCCCTGCATTCTCTCCCTCTGTTTATCAGCCCACATCTGCTGCCCACAAGGGCTGGGCTTGGTTTTTCAGAGCAGCTCATCTGTTGGGTTACCTCAGTCATGGGAAGCTAAGGGTTACTTGGTTCTCTCTGGTGGGAAAACGCTATTACACTGTTCTTTTAGTGGGAGCTCTGAGCAAGCAGCACCACATCTGCAGCATGTGGTGTCGTTGCAGGTACCTGCTTCCCTGCTCAGAATGAATTCAGCATCGGCGAAAGAAGATAATGAGATTTATCCATCTCTTTTCTACTCCTGAGCAGGTTGAAGTGTGCGCAGTGATCACTGTGCTTTCTCCCTGCAGAGCATGTACTTCAGTCCTGACCTGATCCAAGTGCTTTGTAGGGAAATGGAGAATGTTTCTCTTCATTTACTTGTTTCTGGGTTTTCCCTTTGAGTTTTTTGGTGCGGGTGATTTCAAGAGTTCTTAAAACACTCGAATTCACCTACAATTGATATGCTATGGACACCGCTTTAAAAACCAAAGGGAGGGAGCACCCATCTGCCCAGGTCATGCCAAGGACCCATTGGTCCTGCTGGCTCTGCCATGGACCTTGCCATGACAGTTACAGGCTCCTTGATCTTCACATCTCCTTTCTGCTTGTATGAAGTTCCATTCAGAAGGACTCACGGTCCAGCCACGTAAGCCATGAAGTTCCTGTCTAGCACCCTCTTCTCTGAGAGCCTTTGCTGATGGGACTGTGAGCCTTTGGATCAAGGGTTGAAACTCTAGCTGGCAGCGTGATTATCCGCCTGCTTCAGAAGCAGAGAGCTTCAGAAGGGAAGTGTAAATAAACACATCTTTGTGGTATAAACTTGGGGAAGAACTGTGCAATTTAGAGGAGTGAATTGGCATAGGATTAAAAAGCCCCAGAATGTTTCTAAATATTGAAGAAGGGAGGTTTATCCTTCTGGCAGGGCAGGCAATATACCCTGCTTCAATTACAGACGCGATAACTTTATGAAAGGAGTTCTTTGACAACGGGAGCATTTCTGGTTATAGATATGATACGGAGACTTGTTCATCTCTGCAAAGGAATTGGAAAGGAGCCTGAATTGCTGTTTGTTTCTCTCAATGCTGTATTAATTCCATGTTTGAGCACTTCTGCTCATTCCTTTCCACGGGTGAAAGAAGGGAGAAAGCACATACTTCCATTGAGGCACTGGCTGCAGCTAAACAGTGTGTCAGTGAATTATATGGGTGCTCCCAGTGCCCCCCCTGGGCTCTCTGACACAACTACTTTGTCTTCTCATGGATTCAGGTGTACACCAATTGCTCAGTTTGAACACAAGAGGTTCCCTCAGGCTGTATCAGTAGGAACAGTTGAAAGCTTCTGTCTTCAGTAGTGCTGAAGGTGGCCACCAAGGATTAGCATCACTTAATAAGCTCTGTGCTATTTCTGGCCTCTAGGATGCTGGCAGGGCTGTTTAACTCCCCGTGGCACATCATAGTTCCATTTTGTCTCTTAGTACCGAGCTTAAATGTGGTTGGGTGCATCCTGAGGCTCAAGAAAGATTCCCAAGCCTTGCAGAAGTAGACAGCCATGGAAAAACCCATTGGATGCTGTGATGCAGGTGGGGTTCTTTGTGTACCTTGAGGTGATATAATGAAGGCCCTGGGATAGGGCTGTAGTGCCCTGGAGAGACAGTTGTGTAGCTTGTGTTGCACCAGTGACCACCTTCTTGTTCTGCAAAAGCCAACCTTAAAGCACCTGTACAGACTCCAGATTGACCTCTCTGGAGCAGAAGTGGGTTTGTTGCTGAGGATAGACAGGGGATAATATGAATTCCCTTCTTCCCACCCTGTCTTGAGGCACAGGGGGTGACACTGTTCAAGAAGAGCAAGGGTTTGGGGAGCTATTTAATGTGGAAGTCATGCTTCATTCTAGCTTGTGCTGATGGGAGGTGTGCGTACACAAAGCTATGGCCCAACCTCAGGACAATGGGATGCTCTCCAGTTCCTCATTTAATGCAATATCCAGTGTGTGCTGGTTGAGGGATGAGCAGGATTGATCCCAGGCAGTGTGAGGCAGTTCCTGAAGGCTTCTTGTTTTGCTGAGCCTGCCATAGGCTGCAACAGAGCACCATAAAGTGCAGGGAAGCTTCTGCAGTCGTGCAGGTGTACGAGCAGGTTTCTTGCACTGATGGATTAGAGCCAGGCTGCGTGCAGTAAACGTGAGTAACCAATACAGGGTGAGATTGTGTGCAGTGATCCCAGACCTCCTTTCTCCAGCTGCCACCTCCTGTCTGCTCGCTGGGAGCCTTAGCACAGGCAGATCGATTTGCTTGAGAGAACAGGCTCTGCACTGTTGTCTGACACAGCCAAAGGTGGCTGACACAAAGCCAAAGGACTTTGCTCTCCCAGGGACTGAAATGTCAACTGAGATGTTGCACTGCCTTACAGAGCCTTCACTTGCTTTTCTATGGGAGCTGAACAGATGTTGGAAGGTCAGGAGCTCTGTGATGCACAGGGTACAGCCTACCCTGGTGTCACGGGTGGCACTGTTCTGGGTCCCATGTGCCATCTCTTTGCCTGTTTGGAGGGGCTCCCCAGCCCTTCGTGGAGCTTTGGCCTGGTTAAGGCAATGGGCCTCACGTACCCGTGGGGTGTGTGTGTGTGAGCCTGGTTTCTGCTCCACTCGCTGCTTGCTCTGAACCCGCTGGTGAGCTGCAGTGATGTTCCTCAGAAGGCACAAAGGCTCTGAAGTAATAAGTTCCTGTATATCTTGTGAAAGCAGGCAATTAGGTGGAGGGAAAGGACCCCTGTGGTGCTTGTGCAGCGGGGATGGTATTGACTCACCCTTTATTAGACATCACGTTGGTCACAGAGGAACTTAACTTCGAGACACAAGTTCAAGTGACTTCAGGTCTGCTGCTCTGAAATGCCCTTTTTCCACTTGAAGACTGGCTTACCTGAATGGTTGAGGGGCTGACGTGTTCTTACCACTGTAATCAGCTTCACTGGAGACTCAACAAGGGCAGCGCAGAGAAGAGAGAGCAGCCTTGTTTGTCAGGATTGTCCTTTGGAATATGCCTTCTCCATCCAAGTATTGATCAAAAGCTACCTTTGCTTTTGAGAGATGGAAGCAAACCCCTTATGGCAAGAGAGGGCTGTGGAAGGGTCGGCTTTCAGAAGATGGTGGCCTGATCCTTGAATGCATGTTCTCTTATTTTAGGATGAGATAAAAGGATATCACACATGAGCAACCTGGAAGGAGAAGAGCTCATGGATTTAAGGTAGCTTCTTGCTTCCTACTCTTTGTGTTGTTCAGTCAAGTGTTTCATGCTTGAGAAACTTAAGCTCTGTGGACCAGAGGATCTGCTGATCCTTGCTAGCCTCAGCACTTCTTCCTTGGTTCTTTGGTTTTGCTGCTGCATGTTGAGACAGGAGAATAGTTGAGATAAGAGGAAACTTTGGCATGTTTGTGTTCCTATGTCAGCTGTGTGTGAGTGGAATGACCTAAGATGTGTCAGCTCACGGTGGGTACTCGGTGTGGTCGTTGGCTGGGACATGGGGGGTCATTGTGTCTAATGTAAGTTCAGAGCTTGGTCCCAGGGACTTTTGACCATCTCTTTCAGTCCCTGCTGGTCATCCATATCTGTTCATCCATAAGGCTGTCAATTGGCATGGGCTTATTCCACAGCTTAATGAGCACAGGGTGTAGTTGTGGAGTGTGGCCATTGAGGGCTTTGGGCAGTAGCACAGGGATGGTGTTTATGAAGTCCCTATGAGCACAGCAGCAGGCTTCAGAGCGTGGCTTCCTCTGCTCCTCTCCCACAGAATCTTCAGGGATGACCCAGCAAAGAGTGTGAGATACGTTCCAAATCCCACTGCTGCCTTTCTCTCACTGTCAGCAGGGTTGTGCTTTCTGCTCCAGAGCGGAGCTGTTTGCTGTTGAGAATAAGCAGCCTCTTTTCTTATGATTCCATAGCTCTCTTTGGGACATGATGCCATCATGAAAACCAGCTGGTCCAATCCCTGAGCCTGCCTCTGCCTTCTTGCTCTCTTGTCGATTGTGTTGGATCAATGAAGTGTTGCAATACTGTAAGGAGAAGGGGAGGGTGAGGAACTGAAGAGTGAGATCATGCAGCAGGAGTACAGAGAAGAGGGTTCCTATCCTGTCACATAGTTCACAGTGGCTGTGTCAGGACCCAGATCTGCTATAACAACAGAACCCCCCCTCGTGGAACCATCAATCTTGGATCCAAATCCCCGTTTCATTAAGTTGTGGGATCTGACAGTTCCCACGTGGAGAACAAAGTTCACTGAGCATCTGGAGAGACCTGACAGCAAGTCCTGGCTCTCCTGCTGGGGAGATGGTGCCTCTGATAGGTGTTATGGAAAAAGTGATTGAAAGGGGAGAAGGGAGCAAATCCCTGGGTACCAGCTGCAGCAGAAGGGTAAGGTTCAAAATGTGCTGCTTGCAAACTGCAGTTCCGACTCTTAATGTCTTGAAGCAGCGTCTCAAACCTTTGTCAATATGGGCTCTTTGCCTGTGACGCTCGGCTTCAATGGTATCTCTGTTCAACCAACAAAAGTGCCAGGTTGTGCTTTGACTTTGGCTCCAGCTGTTCAGAGCAAAAAGCTTTCATCGCTGCTATGAAAAGCTTTTCTTAAGGGACAACATAAAGCAGGAGGAGTGTTGTGGGGCTTGAAGGTTGAAGTAGGCATCTTCTCTCGAGAAGAGCGATCCAAAGCGCAGCAGTCTAGTGTGCTGTCATAGGGATGTGTGTTAATCCGTACCTGCCTGCAGTTTATCTGCCCGGCAGGTTGGGATCTGACTGATGTTTGAACCCAGCAGACAGGGATGCAAGGGAATTTCTTCAGTGGCTCTGAATTGCTCCTCAAGCCCCTAGGCTGTACCTGTGCATCTGGGTCCTGCCTGAGCCAAGGTTCACTCTTCCTCGTGATCCTTGGTTCTTGCTCCGTCTTGGTTCTTGCTTTGCTCTCTGTTGGTGCTTTCCTTGGCTGCTTCAGTTTTGATGTGTGCTTGACCATGGTACCCGGTCCACGCTGGCAGCAGGATGGTAAGCTCGCAGCACACTGCTTCAGGCAAGCTTGTGTTCTTCCTGGTAACGGCCTTCAAATCAGCAGTTGGAAGCATTTCTTGATCCTGGCATGGGTTTCTCAAGTGCCACTGAAGATGTTGATGAGTTCATATTGTGGAGCTGTAAGAACTGCCCTCAAGTTCTGACTTGGCAGTTCTTACTTGCAAGCTTACTTCTGTGCATGCACTGGATTGTCTCTCTTTAATAGACCAATATCTTCAGGTTTTCCAAGCTCTTCCTCTGAGGTTCATGGTCTGGAATCTTTTTAGGATGCCACTGAGCAGGATCAGACACAGAGACTGAGGGTTCCCCATTCTGGGGTATAGCACTGCCATGTTGTTGTCTCCATCGTGTTTTCGGTTGGCTTTATTTTGTTTCATGGTGTGCAGAACTCCAGCTCGTTCCGAATGCCATACTGGCGCTGGGGTGGTCTCCGTTAGGTCAGGACAGTGCATAGCAAATGTCTGAGCTGTAGATGAGCCTAAACGTTGTTCTGTGATGGCCTGTGATTGAAGCTGTGGGTCTTTCATGTGTGTTCTAAACTATGCTTAGGCTCAGTGCTGTCAGTGTTGGTGAGTGATACCCTCCTACCATGCAGTTTGAGCAGTTCTGGCCAGCTATAAGGTCTTGCTTACAGCGTGTCCTAGTAAGCTAGACACATACTGGTTTTGCTGCATCCTTCCCTTCCTATCGTGTTATTTACTCTCCTGTTCCTGGAGTCTGGGCTCAGGCATTTCCCTTCCCCTCTGTCTTCATTTTCTCACCTGCTCCCTCTCGGTGTCTGTGCATCCTTTCCCTCCTCCTTTCTGTCCTCTTTCTTTGTGTTCCTTTCCTCTTCAGCTCTGTATTGGAGCTGACACAGGGCTGCCTGCTCCCTGCAGCGCTGAGCTGCCTTTGGAAAGCCTGGTTTGGGAAGAGGAGGCTGCAGCTCCCTCAGGGGCCAAGGCAGAGCTCAGTGTCTGTCTTATATTTAAACTTGCATCTGGACATGGCTGATCAGGGGAGCAAGAGAAGTCTTTGGGTTCTGAGGACTGGAAGCTCCGAAGGATGTAGAGTAATCCTCTGCATCCCTCTCTGCATCCTCACTGAACATGAAGGCCGCTTGGCACAGGGGAGTCTGACTCCAGGAAACATGGGAAGGATTCAGAGACTCCGTGGAAGGAGGGTAGAAAGGTGTGGGTGCTGTGTAAAGCCTCACACCTTCTTTTTCTGCTTCAGCTTCTCTCTCATCCTGTCACATTGATGCAGGGTGTTTTAACCCTGAAGGATCCAAAGCGCATTCCCTCTCTACGCAGCAGCCTTGCAGGATGCTGTTTGCTGTAGGCAAGTAAAAGGCTGATGGCTGAGCATCAGTGGTACGGCGAGGGGACGAGTTGTGGCATCCCAAGATCCACGTTCCCATCACAACCAGTGCCACCACAAGGTACCAGGGATGGGTTTGTGCGAGCAGCAGCTCTGCTGAGGCAGGTTATGTGCCCAGCTGGAGAGTTCCCTGGGTGGTTTTTGCTGTGCAGCTCTCGCTGCTGGCATCTGCTCCGGCACACAGTGACGTAGTTGCCTAAAGGACAAAGAAGAGGCAGGTGCTGAGTGGTCCAGCAGCTCTTGCCAGCAGATTGGGAGCTGGAGTGATGGAGAACGGATTGCAGGGAAGCTGCATCATGGCTCTGATTTAGACTCGATGTGTTTGGCTCCTTGGAACACCAGGTCCTGCATGGGAAAAATGTGGCTCAAGGTCCCTCAAGACCATGGGAAGGTCAAGGTCTCTGTTGGAAACCTTTTGTCATGCTGTTACTTTCCATGGCACAGGCTTTGGTTTGGCATAGACACAGAATAACAACTATTCCCTTCTGCAATATGTTGGATGTTTCTGTTCCTTCAAGGGGTCAAACCTGGGCTGTGTAGCTGGGGGTGTCCAACCTGATCTGAGCACGAAGGATGGGGAAGCTGAAGGTTCATCCTCTTCATGTTTTCTTATAGCATCGCTGGTTACCGAGCAACCAGACCCAGCAGAGGAGATCCCTGCAGCATCAGAACTCAGTACCAGGTGATTTTCAAGGCCTGGTTGGATGGGGCTTGGAGCACCCTGCTCTGGTGGAAGGTTGGAGCTGGATGAGCTTTAAGGCCTCTTCCAAACCAACCCAGTCAGTGGTTCTATAATCGTCAACCAGACATGGGTTGTGTTCAGAGTAGGTAGAAGCAGGCTGTACTCTGTAGAGAGAAGTAACATGCCGATTGAGGAGGCTACATCTCAGTTCTTCAGGAATGCTCTAATAATCCTGGCATAACAAATTCTTTTGGCTGGAGGAAAAAGTCCTTTTGTGGGAGGATCTCATGTTTATACTGTCTTCCTTTGACTTGAAGGCAGAAAGGAGTAGCTAAGACTTTCGAGTTGGAGACTGGTGAAATGATATGTGTGAGCCATGGAAGAATTGACTGCCGGGGTGGATGGAGTTGGCCTTCTGTTCCCATTCTGCCTTTTCCTGCCAGAGCATCCATGGTTTTGGACTGTGATGAGGTGTGCTCAGTCGCTGTCCTTCTAACAGTCTGCTCAGTATTTATGTGGAAGAGGTAGTGCATTTGGAGTGGGTGAGGAACAGAAACAAGAGCTGGCAGCGTGCGGCTGATTTCTTCTCTGCAGTGCTGCATATTCAGTTATCAGTTTTTCGCTCTACTTGGTGAAGATTCTTGGTTTCTTGTTTTAAAATAGCAAGTTGGCAGAGAGGATTCATTGCCTACAAGGATAGCTGGAACCAGGTGCCAACTGGACCTGGCTTGGCTTTGTTTTCACCTCATCCTTGCCCTTAAGATGGTTCTGTGATAGCTTTGGCTCCCCTGGATGTGTCCATCCATGTGCCCTGTCCTGATGAGCAGCACTGTGTACACCGTGGATTAGACATTGCAGTCCTCATGGGCTTTATTCTTCCTCTTAGAGCTTTCCTGAGGAGTCAGGCTGCTCACTACAGACACATTTTGTTATGGAAAACTACAGAGCACCGTGTTTTTACCTGAACAGCATTGTGTGTATGGAGCAGGGCTGTGAGTATGGAGCAGGGCTGTGTGTATGGAGCAGGGCTGTGAGTATGGAGCAGGGCTGTGAGTACGGAGCAGGGCTGTGAGTACGGAGCAGAGCTGTGTGTATGGAGCAGAGCTGTGTGTATGGAGCTGGTCTGTGTGTATGGAGCAGGGCTGTGAGTATGGATCAGGGTGGTGTGTATGGAGCAGGGCTGTGAGTACGGAGCAGGGCTGTGAGTATGGATCAGGGTGGTGTGTATGGAGCAGGGCTGTGTGTATGTATCAGGGCTGTGAGTATGGATCAGGGTTGTGTGTATGGATCAGGACTGTGTGTATGGATCAGGGCTGTTTGTATGGATCAGTGTTGTGTGTATAGAGCAGGGCTGTGTGTGCGGAGCAGGGTTATCTTTACGAGGAACCCTGGATAGCAATAGCAATAGCATCACCTGCACTGGCTGCTCCGATGGCACCGGTTCCTGCAGCCTTAGAGGCAGTGCTGATGTTGGGGAACTCTTTGGAAAGCAACCAGACTGCTCCAGCAATTCCAGTGTGATCCTATGTGACCTTCCTTGTGCTGTGGTGGGGAAACAGCCCACAGAAAGCAGTAGAAAGGATATGCCCCAAATTACTTTCATGTGGAACTCGGAGCATTCAGGATTTGACCCTGGGTCCCTGTAGGTCAAAGTCTGCTGTGTCAATGCCACCACTTCCTCTAATGCCAAGACTCAAAGCCCAGGTTCTTGAGAGGAGCTGTTACTTGTGCGACCTTCATGCGTGAAACGGTTTCTCTTCTGCAGTGTTTTTTCCCCTTTATCAGTTATTCATTGAAGAGGCTCTTTGCATCTGTACAATTCTGAAGGGGAGCTATTATTTTACCATTTTAATTCTCCCAGCTGTTCAAATAATTGGTTTAACCTCTCAGTGCCTGGAAACGCTTTTCACATCCTGGTTGCTCTGCATTGTATCACTTCGGTTTCATGTCTTAAATTAACAACAAATGGGTTTTTCCCCATTCCAGATGGTTATTCTGAGACTTTATAGCTTTTAGGCTGCATTGCATCTAATGATAGGACAAGGGGGAATGGCTGTAAAGTGACAGAGGGGAGACTGAGATGGGCTCTTAGGGCCAAGCTCTTCACTGTGAAGGTGCTGAGGCACTGACACAGGGTGCCCATGGAAGCTGTGGCTGCTCCATCCCTACAGTGCTCAAGGCCAGGTTGGACACAGGGCTTGGAGCAAGCTGCTCCAGTGGAAGGTGTCCCTGTGTGTGGCAAGGGTTGGAGCTGGAGGAGCTTTAAGGTCCCTTCCATCCCAAACCAGTTTGGAGCAAAATCCTGCTGTGTGTGAGTACCTCCGGAGCAGCAGTGTCTCACTTCATAGCATCAGTTTATTTATTGCTATCTATTCTTTTTTTATGTTCCTTTTCAATGAACATTGCTTTCCTTGAGTACATCTTTAATTCTCTTGCCATAGGGACAGAGGTGGAATTTGGAAACAAGTAATTATGTGGTAATGTTACAGACGTACTGCTCTCTTTTTCTCTCGCATGCTCTTCTCACGTGGTCCAAAAGTTGCAGAAGGTGATTTATAATTCATCAA
Organism: Forpus xanthops; assembly: GCA_032466535.1. NCBI lineage: Eukaryota > Metazoa > Chordata > Aves > Psittaciformes > Psittacidae > Forpus > Forpus xanthops. Next base: position 37,489 of record JASSUY010031195.1, on the reverse strand, counting down.
ACTAAGTGTAAAGCATCTGACTGCAGAGCCTATCAATCTGTGAGCATCCCTTTCTAGCCCTTTAATTAGGGAAGCCCTGCTGAAAAATGTACCCATCAGCTACTGAGAGATGGTGTGTTCCTGGACTCTTGGTATAGATCTTGAGTTATCCAGGTGCCAAAATGCTGTCAGAACTGACAGATCTTAGAAAATGCACCCACAGGCAGAACATTATCCATTACATTGGCACTGAGCAGTGGGCAGTAAGGAAAAACCAGCAGAGAATGTGTCTTTATCAACTTTAATTGGCTTTCCCCGTTGATAAAAATCAGCGCACCTGGCAAGGCAGTGAGCCCATCTACCGCCTTGATCTTCCATCCCCGAGCTGAAGGGTGCAGTCCATCTCCATCTCCATGTGATGTGGATGTGGCTCAGCACAGTTCCTGGTGGTGTGGTGGAGGCTGCCAGCCTGGTTTTGGTGAGTGTGAAGAGTGAATTACTGGGGATAAGCTGGATCTCATCAGTGCTGCTGGCTCCATATTGACTGCAGGGAGAGCCAAACTTAGTGAAGGTTTTCTTCAGGTCCTGGCTTGTGAAGACTGCAGATGACAACGGGCTGGGCTGGGGAATCCAGGATGTGGGCGATGGATGTGTTGGTATGGAAAGGAGACAGCGGACAAAGGGAGCAGCAAGTTTGGAGGAGCTGCAGGAAATGGCACATGGAGGGGTTTGGGGAAGGCAACAAGCTACTTGTGGGTCACTTGGCACTGTGGGTTTATGTGTAGCTTTACTTCGGCGACAAAGGAAGCAGCAATGGTGTGGATTTCCATGGGCAGGCTGTTTTGATGCCTCGTTGGAGCATCTTGCCTTTACTGGGCTATGTAAAATGCTTCGGTTCGTCCTTGGTGCTGCTTACTATTGCTATTAGGTTTATGGCAATTTTATTAGAGTAAATAATGCAGCAAAGATGATTGCAGATCTATTGCTATGTGAGGCTTTTTTGGGTTGATTAATCAGAACAACTAATTCCTCTCTTTATGATCAATTTGGCAATGTGTAGCCCTTCTCTTGCTCAATTCCGCCGCGTTTCTGAGCATGGCTTTATTTTAAGCTTCTCTTCTGCTAAGTCAAGCTCCTCTGGCTCATTTCCATAAATAGTGGCAACCAGAAGAACTTCCACTCAGAAAAGAGGGTCCAAGAAGTGAACTTCATTGCAGAAGTTTCCTTTCCTTATCCCTAATGGTCTTAAGACCAAACGACCATCACAGTGATGTCCAGCACAGCAAGTGCCCTCTCACGATAAGCTCTAGAGCCTACACTGTCCAAGTTGTAAGAACAGAATAGACTTTATAGGGGAAAAAAGTGTTGATTGTCTGGGTGTTAATTATTTCTTTCTCCTTATCATATGGCTTGAGGAAATATAATAACTTCTTGTGCTCAAAAGGTTTCTTTAGAAACTGGGAACAAGTGGGAGGAGGGATAACAAAGTCTATTCTGTTCTCTGGATCTATCTGCCTCTTTACAACCCCAACCCGTCAAGTGTGTTGTCACTGTTCTTTGCAGCAGGAGGAAGACTGAGGCTTTAAAAGACTTCTGGAGAACATATACAAATCCACATGAATGGCCCAGAGCATCATTCCCGTGGTTTCAAGGCGATCCCATTGGGCTGATCCAAGTGGCAATCTTACCAGGATGGAATACTCTTGAGTGCTGGCCCTAAGCTCTGCTGTGGGGTTTGCTGTTCAATAGCTGTCTTGTGCTTGTGTGAAAGAAGGGACTCCTGCCTGTGCAGCTCGGAGGGATGGTAATGGATTGTAAGATTTATTATGTATTAGAAAAGAATAACTCTAGATGAACTGTGGGAAGAGAGCAGGAATTTGACGTCTTGTTTTGAGATGCAAAACGCTTCTCTGGTGGCCTGGAGTTAGTAAAGGTGTTGCTATCTCAGATGCTCAGTTTGCCAAGCGCAGACAGTGCCTGGCCTTGTGTCAGTCATTCCCTAAATGCTGGATGGCTCCCGAGTGACCAGCTCCTCATCCACCTCCTGCTTTAAAAGCGAGGCTGCTGTGTGCCTCTAAACCATTTTCTCCCTTTAATTGTGGCTGGGAGCTGCTGTGTGCATAGTGCTGCAAGATCCTTGTTGTGTAAGGGCCTTGATAAATATGTATTGCATCGGCAAGTGGTTGTAGCTCCTCTGCAGGTAGTGGTGGAGAAGCAAGTCTCGTACAGTGAAGAGTCGTCTTGTCTCCAGGGTCAGTCAAACCAAGATGGCACAGGGGATGGTGGGCTGAGTAGCCACGTTAGCTGCTTCCACATCAGCTGCTGATAAACCAGCTATTTATAGATGAGCTGAGGCTTTGTCAATGAGGTTGTTAGATTACTATTTACATACTGGCTTCATTGGCTTTCACTGAGCATCTCCTTTGCATTAGCACTTGGACCGAAGCGCAGCTCCTGTGCTCTGGGAACACGAGTGGTCTTGATGAGCCCATGTGAAACCACTGTATGCAGCATGTATGAAATCACTGCCCACAAATTCCTGCTTTGCACATCCTCTTCATCCCCATGGCAGCGTTTTCCCATCTGTGTGTGCCCTGTTTCTTGCAGGAAAGCTCACCTTTGTTCCCAAATGTCCGTCGCTCATTGTGAGGTTGATCTCGCTGGAGAGCAGCATTTCTGCATAGCAATTCCGAGTTAATCTCTGCCTCTCGGAGAGAGGCTTGAATCGTCAATGGCTTGTGGGTAATTTAATAACGAGCAAACAAATAGGATACGTTCATTACGGTAACTTATTGATGTAACCCCCCCCATCTCTATTTGCATCTGTTTGAATGGATTTTGTTATAAAGGTTTGCTTTTCTTACACGTTCGTGCTGGTGGAAGAGCGGCTGCTCAGTGAAGCTGTGCTGCTCGCAGCAGGCTCCACACCTGGCTAAGCAGTTCCAATCCCCTGTGTGTGTCTGTGTGCCTTTCAAAAGGGAAGAGTAATCTACTTGCTAGACGCGCCTGCCTCTCGTAGTCCTTGGACGACCTTGAGCAGTCATTTAACTCCTGTTTATTTGCCCATCTCCACCCGGGCTGATATTACTTCTGCGGTTTGGAGTGTCGAGGGTGAATGGATGTCTCAGAAACGTTGTGGAGGAAGAGTGGTGCTGGAATGGGAGGTGTTCGTATCACCTCTCCACGCAGCTCATCGGCTCTCCCGCCTGTCTGCTGCTCCTTGCTCGGGTACTTGGGCTGTGATGCAGACCAGTGTGTCACCACCACCACTCACCCTCCACTTCCTAGAGGTTGGTAAGGTGTTGTGTTATCCTTACACTGCCTTTGGCCTGCAAAGGGTCTAACGGCAGCTGCTTCTCTGACATCTCTGCAGGCTCTCTGGGCTCTTCATTACTCTTCTTGGGAAGAGAACATTGCAATCTAGCTGCTCTGTCCGCAGAGAGCAGAGCTCATCTTCCTCAGTACCAGACTGCTGGAGCTCGGAGGAGGTTGCACTGTCTCTCTCCAGGTGCACGATAATGCACCGTGTGCTCAACCCAATCACCCTTTATTTATTCTGTTTAAGATAGCAAAGCCTCAATTTCCTCCCCTCCAGAATACCTCTTCTTGTGGCTCCCAAGAGCGGGATGGGAGAGTTATGGACACAAGGTTGGGAAACTGGGTGCGGGTGCTTTGGTACCCCAAGACTCCTGTGCTTATCACACCACTGCCTCTTCCATTTAACTGGGATCCTTGCTGCAGGCAGCACCTGATGCGCTGCTTTCTGGACCTGCCAGGTTTCCCTGCCTTCTGCTGGTATTCAGGGGAGACAGGGCCGTGGTTCTCAGCGTAATGTCAAGGGCTCTTCCTGGAGAGCTGACAGCATCCGTGCTTCAGACGTACACAGGCTATCAGGATGAGACATTCTTACTCACAGACATTGGCGAAGACAGACAGACATTCCTCCTGCTGCGGAGACAGGCAGGCACTCGCTGTTGCCAAGCCTTGAAGTATTTGGCATGTTTTCTATTGCCCTAGTTTTGTGGAGTTGTACCTGAAGTTTTACAAGTACAGGGCTTTTATTTGAAAGGAAGAGAATGAGAAGAGAAGGAATAAATGAACTCAACCAATGTGCTCCGGCCTAGGCAGCATGGGTATGAGAACGTGACTGTGTTGCTTAAAACCAGAAGGCAAATGGAAGAGCCCCAGTTTGATGAGGCAGCCTTGGGTCTGGGGGAGATTCTGATTTGTCTCTCGGGTTTTGGGTAAGTGAGGAGCGTGCAACACGGCTTGTGCTCTGAGGGAGGGAGGATGTGCAGCTCTGCGGGTGCTCACACATCCACAGTGTCCCCTGCAAGCAGTAAGGAGCCAACGGAAGCAGACAGGCTCCCCAGGTGAGGAGGGCCCTGCATCCTTCACATCCCTCTGCATTGTGAGCCCTGCTTTTTTGGCTGTTCCACTTCTGAAGCCTCCCATGCACGCAGGAGGATCTCAGGCTCTTTTAAGCAGAAGCCAAGATTTCATGTAAGGACGTGATCCGGGGAAGTGGAGTTTTGACATTTTCATAGTTATGTCATAGATCATTAGACTTCCGTATGGATTTATGCAGAAAGAAGCGTAATTATTCACAGAGGGGCCCTGTTAAGCTTTGTACTCCCCGGTTGATCTATAGAGAAGACCCACTGGCTCTCCCATCCCTTACCTCCATCCCTTCATAGGCTCGCTGGGATTGCAGGCAGCTGCCTGCATGCTTTGGTGTTGGTTCTATAGGCAGCAGTGGAGGCACGTGCTCCTGAGATCACAGCTGAATCCACAGGCTCGTGCCTGTGTGCTGCCCGAGCGGAGGGACACACGCAGGCAGACTCCCACAACAGAAAGGTTTCCAATAAAGCTTGAAACACAGAGGTATTGTTTGTCCAACTGCTGGCAAAGGCACAGAGCCATTGTGCCGGTCCTGAAAGCCTCAGCGCTTTATTCTCTGCAGCCTGAATGGCAGCCGCGGGTAATAATAACACGAGATTAAAAAAGCCAACATTATAGGGGCATTTACAACCCGCTGAGAGAGTGAAATCTCAGCAAGGCTGAGCTGTGTCGAGCGGTCCCATGTTCTCACTGCTTGAGAAGGAAATGATGGGCAGCTCCAGAGAAGCGGGCACCGTGGAGCGGATGAAAGGGGAGCGGGTTATCTGTCGGGGCTGTGTGGCTTGCCCTGTTAAAGAGCAAAGGCAGGCTGGTGTCAGCAGGGCCAGGCTGCATGGTTCAGAGGCATCACACAGCGTGGTGCTTTGGTGGTGTCAGCAGATCCGCTCAGGAGCACTCAATGTGTGCACTGATCGTGGGTAGGAGGCAGTAGGACCAGCCGTGCCTGCAGGAGGTCTTCCTATGGACTGGAAATATGGGAAGTGATAACTGCTGAGCCGAGTGCCAGCCTCACTTGAAGCCTCAGTGATGCCAGGGGTACCTTACACAGTTTAAGCTCAACTGCTGCCATCTTATGTATGGAATTTCAGTATTTTCAGAACAAAGAAATCTCACCCCCCAAAAAAATAACAAAGAGGCACTTCCTCATCTTAAAAGTCTTCAGTGTTGGTCCTTTAACAGAAGTGCCTTACAAAGCTCTATGTGTACATGCAACTGTCTGAACAGCTTTAAAGACCCAGGCTGTGTACACATGTGGAAGTTGTGTTCCACAAGCTGGAGGCAGAACAGCATCCTCTCCAGCTGTGCTGAGGCTGAAGGATAATGATGGCATCTCAAAGCAGCCTTACCTCATCAGCCTGGGCATCAGCCCATGGTGCTGAGCTGCTGGAGGACTTGCTCAGACAGGTTTTGCAGGTTTCTGAGGCAGCATCTTACCTGGGTGACCTTGGTCTTTGGTATTAACAATGCGATGACTGAGATGGTGGGAGGCGTTTTGCAGCTAAACCATGCTTTAATAAGGATGTAGGCTGCATGGCCAAGGCAGGTGTGGTTTAATGACTGTACTTTTCCTTTCTAAAAGCACTCTCATCCATTCCAGTGTATTGCTGTGCTTGTGCCAAGGCAGCGTGGCAGGGAAATTGCTGGGCCCTGGGTGCTGTTTCTTGTGTGGGACATTATGGGGATTCAGATACCCAGCCTGCTTCATGGATTCATTTACTCGGATTAATGAATCTGTCTTTGCCTCTGTTTCCCCAAGAGTAATGGGAAGTTACTTGCGTCACAGGGATTTATGAGCTGCTTTCTATATTGGCCATTCTGCAGAGTAAGATTCAGCTCGGAGGCCTCTGCAGAAGGACGGAGTGGTTGAGTTTGTTCTGTTCTAATCCTGGCTACAGAAAATTGGCAAGTTCCTGCTTAGATTCTCTTTAAACATAAAATATAAATACCCTTCGATTGCCTCCCCCCCCCCCTCCTCTTTCGTCCCTCCCAATCCCCCCTTTTTCCTTCCTTTATGTGTTTTGGGTTTCTTTCTTTTAACCGTTGCCTCTCTTCATCTACGCACTGCTCATGTTGGGACCTGAAGCTCCTCTGCACTGGCACGGGCGTGCAGGAGAAGGCTCCAGGCTTGCTTCGTTGCAAGGGTGAAATCAGATGGATGTTAGTGGTAAGGTCTTTGTGGGAAGAGGGTGTAAAGAGGTGTTGAGTGACACTGGGAAAGGATGGTCTGGGGGGGGGAGAAGAGAGGGTGTAGCTAAAGCTAAACACGATGCTTGCTTTTTGCCAGACCCTATGCAGCAGAAGCATGGATGCATTCCCAGTTGACAGCTCCCTCGCCTCTTTTCTCCCCTCCCTTTCCTCTCTCCCCCTCAGGGGCTACTGTTTGAGGATGAGTTGGTTCCAAACAGACAATACTTTCCTGGCAGATAAAGGGACACCTAAGCAGCTGCGCAGTATCTGTCATGAACAGACACGCTGCACAGGGAGGAAAATTACAAGCTGGGACCAGCATCATTTGTCATATTGAAAATAAAGGAAGCCCCCCCTCCACTTGAGCATCGTCCACAAGGTGGGGAACAGCACACAGCTAAACGGCCGCTTGCTTTCCAGGCATGTAATGCATTTTCAGATGCTCCCATTAAACATTCCACCTCTGTGTCCTCTCCGTAAAGGATGCGTTTCAGACAGATGGAAAGAGGCCTCTGTCCTGACACAGATGCAGGACCATAAATTTGCAGTGGAGGAGATGGGAGATGATTATTTAGGAGGCTTTTGTGGCTTATTCCAGCATCTGCTATTCTACCAGGGTGCCCTCTGAAGAGGGGAAGGGACAGGAAGCAGAGAAACGCTGAGCTTGTTTTTCACTTGGGAAAGGTTTTTAATCTTGAAAGAAGGATTTGGAATTGAAGCAGGAGGAGACATTGACTGAGAAATACAGAAGCGTCTCCCGGTGTTCACCATTCTCCCTTTGTTTGCTCAGATCCATGTTTCACGTTGTAGGGCTTCTTATCTGCTGCTCTCTTAATTGCGTTGGTTATGTCGGGTGCCGATGGGCAGCTGCTCACAACAAATCCATCTTGCTGAGGTCCTGCGATAGCCTCTGCATCCAGGGCTGAGCACACAGGTTCCTGCCTGTGCTTGGGCATCCTGAGCATCCATCCCCAGCCCCTCCATTCCCATCCGTGTGTCCTGCAGGGGCACGCAGCACTCTCCTGCCCGCACTGTGCATTCCCTGCCCAGAGCTGAGCAGCAGGCAGGGCTCCCTGCTCCTGCATGGCTTTGGAAGCCTCGAAGAGGTGTGGCTCAGTCATTTGACTGTCTCGGATCAGTCATTACCATTTCAAAACGCTTGTTATTTCTCTGTCTGGCTGCCTGAACCTGGTAGAGGATTGTCTGACTGCGGCTTGGTGCTGGCCAACCAACCAGGCTTCTCTTCTTTGTGGTCTAATCAGATCTTGCAGCTCCTGGAACCAGATCCACGGAGATTGGCAAGAGTTAGACACGTAATTAATTCTTTCACATCTGATACTCAGGTACCAGAAATGCTCGGTCAGCACTGAGCTGGTGCGGGAGAGTTGCAGTGCAGAGTGTTGTGGAGGGCTTGCAAGAAACTTAGAGAGGGGCTTTGGACCAGGGCCTGTAGGGACAGACCAAGGGCAATGGCTTTAACCTGCCAGAGGGGAGATGGAGATGAGCTCTTGGGCAGAAGCTCTTCCCTGTGAGGGTGCTGAGCACTGGCACAGAGTCCCCAGAGAAGCTGTGGCTGCCCCATCCCTGGCAGTGTTCAAAGCCAGGTTGGACACAGGGGCTTGGAGCACCCTGCTCCAGTGGAAGCTGTCCCTGCCCATGGCAGTTTAAGGTCCTTTCAACCCAAACCAGTCCATGCTATGCAATGGGCTGATTCTGCTGACAGATGGTGCCGTTTCTGGGTTGTACCTGGGCAGTGGTGGTCTTTTCCCACTGGAATTTTACTGGTTTAAAATTCACCTTTAGGCTTTTCCCGGAGTCTTCGGGTCGTATTCTGCAAAACCAGGTATCCCACGTGTATCCACAAACAGCCGTGACAATTCCCAGTGCTGCCTTGGCTCTGCTGTTCCTGACTTTCTCTTCTTCAGCCGGAAACGAAAGGAGAGCAGCATCTACACCCATCCGAGATGAATACGGCTATCACACAAATAGAATTACTGCCTGCCGAGCAGCAACAGCTTAATGAAAATGGGAACTGTTAAACAAATAAAGGCAGTCAAGCTCATAATACTTCTGCGTGGAATTTCACTGTATTGCTGAGCTGAAATAGAATTAGGCCCCGAGAAAGGATGTCTGAAGAAGTCTCTGCCTCTGTGCTGGGTGTATGAGGCTGGATGAGACAGGGCTGAGCTATACCTTACATATGGAGATGCCACCTCAACCTGGAGAAGAAATCCCTTATCCAGTGCAGGAGCCTGCTAAAGCAAGGCAGAATGGGACAGGAGAAAGCAATAGACTTCCTCCAACGCCCGAATGCAGATTGCGCAGAGGGATGGATCCCTCAGGAGCTGTGCCATTTTTTGGCATTTCTTTAGCATCTTCTGCTGGTGAATGATCATCCTTCCTCTGTGTGGATGGTGAAGTAGCATTGCCTTGTGCATGGAAGTGGAAACGGAGATGGGATTTCTCTACAGGCGCTGGGAGGAGGCTGGGACCTGCCTTCCTCAGCCATGGGAGAGCTGCGGTATCGGTATCACCAGGGGCAGGTTAAGCCCCAGGATGACACTTGCCCAACCTCTCTTGAGGTTCCATCTCAAAGGCATCTCAATGTCTGAGGGGCTCTTTGCACTTTACCCAAGGTCTGGACTTCCCTGTGCTTCCATGTCCATGGATATTCCTGGAGTTAGGACTGGTTCAGGTTGATGATCCGCTCCAGGATGAGCTCTGGAAAGGCAGAGTGCAGTCTGTAAAGCTCAGGGTCAGCCTGTGGGGACATCCTGCAGCAGAGGAGCTGCTCTCTCTGCCTCCAGGCAAAGTGGCATCCGCTCTCCTGGCTTCTCCATCCATCCATGTTTGGCTGTGAAGAGGCAGAGGGAAAGGAAGGAATGGGATGGGGCGATGCCTCTGCGTTCAGAGGTTGCTCTTTGTCTCCTGGCTCTCTCTTCCTGCACCCTGATGGTGCTTCTCCACAAGCAAGCATGGCTCAGCTAAGGCTCAAGCTCAGGCTTGCTTGGAGTCACTGGTGTATTGAAGGTGCTGTGTCTGGGTCATGCGGGGCTGTAATGCGCTGTGGAATTGAAACCTTGGAGCAGTTTAGGTGCTAAGTGTCTCTATTTTTCTGGGTGACCTTGTGAAATTTCCTTGCACCAGATCTGTATCGTGCCCATCCTTCTGCCTTTGGCTAATTTGTTTTCTTGTGTGTGTTACTGACATCCAGGGAAGCGTAATTGGTTTGAGAAGTGGCACTTACAACGAGGATCCTGCTAGTAATCCCTGCATTGAATCCCTACATACGCAGTGGTCCAGGAATAGTTAAAGTCACAAACTTCCGTCTTGAGGGATGCCCAGGGGAAAACCCATCCTGGAACAGGGTTTGCTGTCTCTGACTTTGCTGCTTCCAGTGCTATTTTAACAGTAGGATTTGCTGGTTTTGTTCTGGGGCTGCAGTGGATTGAAGTGGGAGTTTGATGTCCTGAATGTACACATCCCAACAACAGTGTTCTTACCATACCCTTTCCCTCTATTCATTTTCCTCAGTAGTCTGCAGGGATCACTTGCCAGCCTGATTCCAATTCCTGCACTTTCCTGGCGTCTTGTTTTAGAACATCTTGCATCGTGTCCTTTCCATTGCTGTAATCCATTTAATCTGAACTACTGGAATGGCTTTGCGGGTATTTATTGCGTTTCTTTCTTCCCTGTGTTAGGAGGTAACAGGGCACTTCCACAACTTAATCCAAAGGCTCTTGGCTTCTGGGGTTATTGTTTCCTTTACTTTCCCCACTGCTTATCCTGGTAGCAAGGGCAGGAATGAGGAGTTGCCTCTCTTTGTGCACCGTGATTCATTACTCTGTGCTTGGAGCACGGATTGGCAGTTCAGCAGTTAAATCCCTGCAGCCAACATCCCCCAGCAATAACATTACTGTTGCCTGTCCTGAACGTTTGGAAGCGTTGGGCTTAGGGTTTGAAATAATGAAACGCTGTTGCATCAGTAAGTGGTTTTCCGTTCCTTTTGGCTCTGGAAACGGATATTCACAGTTGGGTGAAGTTCATTTTAATCCTCACAAAACCAGAGCTGGATTTGTACAAGTTGTCGTTGTTCTGCGTTAGAAACACTCTGTGCCTTCTGGATCCCTTTATCCCTCGCAGGGGCTAATCCAAGAGCTTGGAGGATGCTCAGGGTGGCTGCAGTTGTGGGATGGAGGGGCATCCAATGTCATCTTCTTTTCCTCCTGCATTACCTTCTCTGGCTCGTTCCACAAAGGCACAGTGCTGTCTGTGCGCTCTCCGATGTGTATAGATAGTGGGATGTAATTATCTTCCCCTGAGGTAGAGTCATTATGCTGGCTGTAAAGAGAGAGGGTCACAGTCCTAATGGGAAATGATTTTAAAACAATCTTGACCAAGTCTAGTGGAGCCATTTCAGACCACTTAAAACTCAGCCAGTCCTTCACAGCACTTGTGATACGTCCACTTTATACGGTGAGAGGCACTGCCTGTCGAGGGATACAGGAAATCTGTGCTGAGCTGCAGCGTCCACTTCAGGCGAGGTGTGTGCTGCCGTGGGGGAAGCAGAGCAGGGGCTTGGTTGCTCCTCTTGAGACTGGTTTGGGAAAGGGAAGGTGTTTGCAGTAAGCAACGAGGCTGTCGTCATGATACCTTGGGCTTCCTGTGCCACCAAAGCCGCCCCTCTGTCCGCAGGCTCAGTTCCTATCGGAGCAAGAGGAGCATTCCATTTCCCAAGCAGGCTGGGCAGGGTGGCCCAGCACCCACATCAGTGCCAAGTGGGGTTTACCTGGGAAGTGCTGTCTTACAAGGCACACTTGATCAGAGGTGTTTAACAGCAAACACTGCTTCGTGTTGGAAGGCACTGGAGGAAGACAGCCTTCAGCACGCTTTGGTGTGTGGTAGGGCTGTGGGCAGCACCAAGGTGAGGAGAAAGGCTTTGGCATAGCTGGTGGGAGGTGGCAGTGTGCACTTGTAGGTCAAAGTGAGGCACTGTGGGTCTGTTGGGACCAGCTCGGGGCTGTGCTTCAGTCCAACACAGGAGCCCTGTAGCCAGGTCAGGTTAGCAAAGCTCTGGGCTGGTAGCCAGGGGAGCAAGAATAACCAGTGGTGAAAAGCTCCACGTCTGATTTTCATCCTTTGAGCTCCTCTGTAATGTTATTGGGAAGCAAAATAGTTTGAATAAAGGAGCAGACCCAATGAAGTTGTGCAGCGATGCGGAAGGGCTGAGGAAGGGTTATTTCCTTTCTTTCCATTACTTTTCTCTTCCTGCCTTGCCTCCCAAACGTGGGTGGAATCTGCATGTCAGGCACCGGCAACATCAGCCTGGCTCGGTGGCTTTCCTTAACAGCGAGAAGGAGATTAAATGCAATTAACATTGATTGAACAAAACCTGCCTTCAGTTTGTATGGTGGTTAATTAACAGCATCCTTTCAGCAGCGCCTCTTTGTAGAGCTGTGTTTGTACCTCCTGGCCCTGGTATTTTCTAGCACATGTCCAAAATCAAAAGCAGTGAGTGTGTTCCCTACTGTGATGTCTAGGGCTGGAGAGGAGGGGTTTGTGCAGTTTAGTTACTGCAGAGCTGCTCAGTCAGGGGCAAAACGTTTCCTGTTAAGCAAAGCTAATGGTGAGAGCTCTCTGTGAGTTAGAGCCATGAGCGGAACAATTGTATGCAGGAAATCAATGTTTGAATGCGTGAGCAAAGGGGTGAGCCTCCAACCGGCCAGAGATGAGTTGTGCCAGTAAATAACTTCCTCCGGGGGTGATGCCGGGTTGGACATAGCCTTGGGTGCCATGGTTTAGTGCGAGGTGTCCCTACCCATAGCAGGGGGTTGGAACTGGGTATCTTAAGGTCCTTTCCAACCCTGACTGTTCTATGATGGGGAGGTGTCGGGGCAGAGCACGGTGAGCAGTGTGTCAGCTCCTGTGGGTCAGGATTGAGTGAGGAGGGGCAGAGGAAGGCAGAACGGTGGGTTCTGTGCCTTGCTGTGCTGGTGGGTGTGTGGAGCAGGGCACTTCCATAGGAAAGCCCTTTCTGAGCATCCGGACAATGTGTCTGGGGGGTTTGGCAGGCGTCTTTGGTGCTGCCAAGCCAGCTCTGGAGACACCATCTGGGGAAGCAGCCAAGAAGTCAGTGGGTGAACTCTGCTTTGCGAAGCCATTAACACCAGTACAGAGAAGAGGGGAAACAAAACTCTCTTCATAGCCCTTTGAATTAATGGGTTTTGTTGCTGCCAGGCATACTCCTGCCCCTCCTTATTCCAAACCCAAGGACAGCAACTGTTGGGCTCCTGAAGGATGAGAGAGACAGAGAGGCTTTTCTGTGCAATAACTGTATGGCACAGAAGTGCTGTGATCCATTAGTCAGCACAGCTGCTCCACAAAATACCCAATACCCTGAATGTAACAGAACAAATTGCACATAACCAAAAAATACCTACAGCATCCATCAACCCAGAGTGACTCAAACGTCCCTTGCAGTGCTTTGGGGTGCTAATAGCCCTGTAACAAATACTTTCTCCAAGGGGAAAGGCCTTGAACACCCATCTCAGGCCCGGCCAGTGATGGTTTCTCATCCCTGCCTCGTTGCAGACTGAGCTGCAGTTGTGCAGCCACAGCACTGGGGTACCAGCAGGTATCCCCATGCTGGGAGCCACGTGCCCATGGCAGTCTCCGCAGGAAGTGGGCAGATGAATTCCTACTTTGTCACTGACACTCCGGATGTACCGAGTCATTTCTCATGGGGAGCTGCTTCCTGATTCCATCCCAGCTACACGGTGTGTGTGTGTGAGTGCCGGGATGCAACTGCTTAAGGGATAGTGGGACAGAATAAGGTGCTCGCTGGAGGAGACTTGCCAGGTTTATCCCATGGGACTAAAGGCTGGTTAAATCAATGTCTTAGCTCAGCAGAGGCTTGGCAAGCAGGGAGGGAGGGAGCTCTTCAGGGTTCGGCCTTTTAAGAAGGGAGATTCCTGCAGTGGCTGCGGGAGGCAGTAGGATGCTGCGCAGGGCATGGAGGGCACCGTCCCTTCTCATTGCAGTGTGTGATGTGCTCTTCAAGCATGCTTGTTTCCAGGGGGTTGTTCTAAGGCTGCAGCAGAGACCAGCCAATGCCAATGCTGTTTTGTGATGGGGCACCAAACTTCAGCCTCAGCTCCATTCAGTGGGAGCATCCTGTCCTGCGGGAGCAGCTTGTGACTGCAGGCTGCTGAGCTGGTTGTATGTGCAGCTTGTCTGGTGCATGGGCAATGATAAGGGCTTGAAGGAGAGGTGAGGCTTCTCCTTCCCCTTTCTGACTCCTTCTGCTCAAGGTAAGTGTTGGAGCAAGCTGGTAGTATGTTGCAGGGAGGATTCCAGGTCAGAAGGAAACGGAGGGGTGGCAAATCTGTATCAGCATGGGTGCAGTGCTGAGTGGAATTAAAAGGCTGGTGTAGATGGTTAGCTTAGCAAAGAGTGGGTTTAAGCTTGGAGATGCGGTGTCCTTCCACGCTATTACACAACATGTGAGGCATGAAATTGATGCAACTGTGCTTTTAAGTAGTTAGCCACAGGTTTATAAACTGATGGCCTAGGAGCAGTGGAAACGATTGCATGTGTACTCTAACGATGGGCTAGCGGACCACGAGGCCTGCAGAGCTTCACAGGGCAGCGTGCAATGGCCACGTGAAGCTCTGCAGTAGCTGGAAGAGGAGAGCTCTGACCTCCAGCAGCATTAGGTGTTATTTGTGCCTGCACCACAGCTGCGTGTCGTGGTGGAGATGCAGAGAGCACAGGTTCATGGCCAGCCGGAGGCTGGACTCTGCTTCCTTTGTAAGCTGAACCTTGGCAATATTAGAATCATAGAGTGGTTGTTATATGATTGCAGGGCTCAGGGCAGTAGTGGACTTGCAGTGGCGTGGCAAGTGGTGGGAGGTCTGGATCGGCATCTGAGCAGGAAGGTCTGAAAGGGCTGGGAAGCATCCCTTGGTTGTGTACTGGGAGTGCCTCAGTCACCCCAGATGCCAACCCTTCCTCAGCACTCCATGCCCCTGATGAGGGAGGGGATGTTGAGTTGTTGCATCCAGCACAGGCTGCTCTTAGCTATGTAATTGTACCAGGCCACTCCTGAGAGCAGCGTGGGGTGATGGATGCATCATTACCCACATCCTTTGTTCCCAGCAGCATCCCTTGGTGAGAGCTGGGCAGCAGGACGCTGGTGTCTGGCTTCCTGGCAGTGCAGGGTCCAGTGCTCAGGTTAGTCATGCAGGGAGAGATGGAACCTGATTGGCACAAGGAATGTTTGTGAGCCTCCAGCTCCATGCATCCGCGGTATGTGGGGAGCTGGGGCTAGAAGTAATTGGTTGAGGTTAAGTGCTGCCTGTTTGCATTGCCTCCTGAAAGGAGTCAAAATCTGCAGTTAGGGTTTCGAACACGGAATCGTGTCACTGAGATCCTTTGGAATTGCTTTGGAGAAAAGGGTTTTACTCTCTCCCATAAGGGTTAACCACAGAGCAGCCCCATCAGTGGCTTTTTCTACTGTATCATTCCTGGACACTTCAGTGAAGGGTTTCAGTGCGAATACAGCAAATGACTTTATTGCAGAATTGATTGCGAGTTGTTGCTGCCTCACTCATTACAATTTGTGTGAGTGCTGGTGGAGGGTTTCAGATCTATTGCTGTGTGAAACTTTAAAGTCACTAATGACGAGAGGAATTACCTGGGAAATTAGAGGCAGTCGGCGATATTGATGCTTCATTTGTCACGTTGCAGGATAAGCTTTGTCTAAATAATTTGGCAAACAATTTTCTCTTGATTCACAAGTGCTGGGGAGCTTTCCCAGTGTGTTGTCCTTAGAGATGGGGCTATCTTTGGAGATGCATGGTCAGGGTAGGCTGCGGTGCAGGAGCGGTCCAGATGACACCCGCACCTTCTGACAGGCGCTGCCAAGTGTGCCAGCATCATTACTGTGTGATTGTGTCCTTCCTGGTTCACTCTAAGGAAGCCCAGCTTCTCTCCTAGGAAACACTAGTGTCTGGAGGGTAAAACTGAGCTCAAATCCAGCCCTGGTAACAATGGGTGCTGAGACCCCATGCAGATAACTGTTGTCTTTCCATAGGCAGCTTTAGCAGGGTCCTATCAGTGTGGGTAAGTGCTCTGTAAAATGGACCTGCACTTCTCAGAGCGTGTGAATGGGCTCAGCCCGTGTGATACTGCTCTTAGTGTAGCATTGATCTAAAGAAGCCATTGCTGGTGCATAAGAGCTGATTGATTAGGTTTGGAAGCAGGGCCTGATGCTGATATCCCAGATCCTTGGAGGGAAAGGTGTTCTATTTGGTGTCAGGTGTGTTCTCATCCACTGGTGGTGGCATTCTTGGTTTGATGAGATGAAACCAGCAGGAGACCATAGCAATCTCTGCGATCACCATCATAAAAAGGTTAAAACCCTCCTGGTTTCTCTACCCCTTGGAATTCCAGGGCTCATACACAGATACCAGCAGGGTGTGGGGATGCATCACTTAGACAAGAGGAGGTTGCTGTGGGGACAAAGCAGGCATGGTTTTGCTCTGAATTTAGGAGGGTTTGGGTCTTGGCAGGATAAAGGCTGTCAAACATGTCAGGGCAGGCTCCAAGTCCCTCTTTCATTCTTTGTGCTCACTCACATGGATCCCTTTCCAGGAGGAGCCAGTGGTGTGTGCATGTTTGGTGGCAGGCAAACCAAGTGCTCCCATGCCTGGGACTTCGCATAGAGCCACAGTTCCTCCTGTAACCCAGCTCCATTGAGGCTCCTCTGCCTCTGCAGGCCATGGGATGTACAAACCCCAATCATTTACAACTGACCACACGTTCCTGGTCACGAAATGGGTCTTGCCTATAATACCAGGACCCGCTGGCTCGCTTCTGCTCTGTCCCCTCAGTGTCTTGTGTTTTACAAGGGGTGAAACCTCATTGCTTTCTATGGGAGTTTCACCCTGCTGATACTATTCCTTCAGTCCACATCAGCAGCTGTGTCACTAACCTCCTGCCTTCTCCTTTGTCTCCTTTTTCACCCAGGAGCTGTTAGTTAATTCTGGATAGACATCAGCCACCAAAGAGCAGAGGACAGGGACCACAGAGACCCTTGGAAGCCCCAGCATCCCTCTGGATAGACACTGACCAAAGCCGGTGCCTTCTGCCCTTCATGGTCCAAGATGATAACATGATTCTCCTTTTAATTGCCTGCATGTTCCAGTCTCAAGGGATGTTCCTGGAGTTGGGAGGAGGCTCCCAGGGGAGGGGGATGCTATCGTTTCCTTCTCATTGCATTACAGTGTAAAGACTCACATTGGCCTCAGGTGCTTCCAGCACAGCCTGTAGTTTGGAGCCTTGCCCGACACTGGTTCACCCTGTGCTAGCTTTGGTTTCACTGATCCACATTGGAGTTGCAGGAGCTGTTGTGTTTGTCCCTTTGCTGTGGTGAAGGGGGTCTGGGTTATTTGGAAGTGACCCTGAGCAGCTCTTAGGATTCACTGTTCCCAATGTGCTCCCATCGCTTGCACCAGCAGGCGTGGTTCTGTCCTTCCAAGGTTCCCTCCTGAACAATAAAGAGTTTAATGGTCACTGCGTGCTGGGAGATGCTTCCAGTCCCATCAGTTTGTTAGTTGCTGTTTTCTGCCTGCTGCCCGTGCCAACAAAACCTCCCATCCAGGGTGAGGAATAGGAATGTATCAAGTCACAGGTTATAAATCACAAAACTTGTTCATTTCGGTTGCGGGCTGAATGACTTTGGCTTCTTTGAGAGCACTTGGAAGAGTCAAAGTCTTGGCTGGAGGGAACAGGGGTGGTGAATCACACTGAAGAAACCTCTGCCTGCTGAATGCAGAGCCCGAGTTATCTCTGTGCTCAGTTCCTGCTTTGCCTGATCAAACCCATCTCTCTTTCAGCCCTGTGCTCTGTTTTGAGCCTTCTCTTTGCAGAGCCGAGGGACGGTGGAAGCAGTGTTCATCTGACACTTCATTATGGAATCCCAGCCTGGTTTGGGATGAAGGGACCTTACAGCTCCTCCAGTTCCAACCCACGGGCAGGGACACCTTCCACTGGAGCAGGATGCTCCAAGCCCCTGTGTCCAACCTGGCCTTGAGCACTGCAGGGATGGGGCAGCCACAGCTTCTCTGGGCACCCTGTGCCAGCGCCTCAGCACCCTCAAAGCGAAGAGCTTCTGCCCGAGAGCTCATCTCAATCTCCCCTCTGGCAGGGTAAAGCCATTGCCCTTTGCTGTCCCTACCTTCCTTGTCCAAAGGCCCTCTCCAGGTTTCCTCATCCTCCCAGAGGATGTGTCAGCAAACCCGGGGAGCTCGAGCTCTAGAACATGATTCTCTCCTGGCTGAAGCATCTCCTCTGGTGCCATTTGCTGCTTGTGTCCTCTCTGAGCGGCTCTGACAGTTTCTGAGGCACAGGAACCTGGATTTTTGGAGGTCGTGGCACAGTTTAATGTGGCATTGATGTAAACGGAGGGAGGCTGAGAATTGTGTCTGTGTTTAATTCTGCTTGACCTCTTTTTTTCTTTAGGCAGCACCTTTGTACTTTACATCTTCATTAAAGCACCAAAGCACTTTTCCTCGAGGTGAGCTGATGCCCCAACCTTCTCCTCCTCGGCAGCGATGTTTGCTTACCATGGCTCATGGTTGTAGTTTCAGACCTTATCGAGATCCCAGCTCTTTACCACTGTTCAGGTCAGACTTGCTGCTCCAAAGGCAAGTTTTCCAACCAAGCTCTTCGGGGTAGTCGTGGGAGGGCTTTTGCTGCTGTACTGGCATTGGGACATGCTTGGGACAGCCAGGTTCTTCATGCAGGAGTGTGGAGCACCAAGGGCTGTCCCAGGCAAGGTTTCAAGTCACTGTTTTGTCTCTTCCTCATTCCCCTCTTGCCCCTCTCCCATGTTCTCTTGGCATGAGCAATTTGCATGTCATTATCTCAGCTGCCTTAAGCTGGGGGGGGGCTGTGGTACCAGGTTGGTTATTTGACGGCACTGGACAATTTTCTCTGTTAGGGAACTGTAATACATTTCCATGTTCTTTTATAATGAGCTTTATTTACCAAATTGGCAATTCCTCTGTTGAGAAATAACTGATTACAGCATTCAGGGAGTTGCTGTCATCTCAAGATACGCAGGTGTCTGTGGAACATAAACAGATGTGATCATTCAGACAGCGAAAGCCATTGACAGAGGAGAGGGGGAGGAAAAATCAACCCTAAAATCATCGATGTAACATCTCCAGCTAATGCTGCCCAGGTGCTTTGCGGCTGTCGTGCAGCTCAACAGGGACAAAGTGGCTCTCTGAGGCCATCCAGGACCTCCAGATGAGGGGCTGAGCAGTTGTTAGATGACAGTGCACCTCTTGCGTGTCAGCACTCTTTGGTCTGGCTCGTCTAGCTCAGCCTCTGAGAATGAGTTCATCCTGTGCCTCAAAGTGGGACACTCCATCCTGCCTTGTTGGCTTTGATATTGGCTTACTCTGTGATGAAAGTCTTTGTGATCAGGTCCATGGGGATCGTGGTCTCAACTGCCTTCCAGGCTGCTGTGGCCCTCATCATCAGCTCAGCAGAGCCAAGGGGAGGATGCGATGAGCATCAGTGGGAAACTGCTGAAGATGAAGTTCAGTTTGCAGGGTCTCAGCTGCTGCCTGAATAAATAACATACAGGTAACGCAGCTCCTCGAGTCACTGTTCTTCTCCCTTTGCTGCTCCTGCACTACCGGGGCCCTTGCAAAGCAGACAGCAGCCCTGCATCCCCTCATACGCTCCCGCTCCTTGTGCTTCTCCTTGGCTCTTTGTTGGATATTTGGAGCATGGGTTTTCATGCAGGATTGTGACAGCAGGTGTCACTTACGCTCTGAAGCAGCAGAGATTGTTATTCCTGGAGTCTGGTGTCCAGTGCTGAATAGATGTCCTCATCACACAGCTACTGGCACAGTTGGTGTTAATGGGCAACAGGGACAGCGGGATAAACAAGGTCTGCATCTATTGTAGGAGCTGAATTGGAAGCAGTTTGAGGTAGGGCAGGGGCAACCACGCTGCTCCCTGGGCTACATGTGCTGGAGAAAAAGGAGCTTTTTTGTGTCTGGAAATAGCCATGACCTGTCTCACCTATTCAAACTAACCCTTCCGAATGGGAGCTCCATCCAGATGAGCATTGCAGGTCCATTTTGCCTGCCCATGTATTGCTGCTGTGTGCAATAGGGTCATGGTGTATACAGACACATCTGCAACGTGCACAACTATAGTTGCTTCACGTGAAAGCACAGGCTTGCAGAGGACCTGCTTTCTGATAGGACTTGTTCTAAACCTGCCCAGACGAGGGAAGGAACAGCCTTGTTTTATTCATGCATCATTTCTTAGTGTTGTAGGAAGGGAGAAGAACAAACCCACCAAAGCCAGAGGAGGTACAACAAATAACAACCGATAGATGTTTTCCAGCAGGCTTCAACAGCTTCTGGAATGAAACAGTCAATGAGCACTTTGAGATTCCAATATGCAAGAGCATCCCTGGCTCTGCGAGCACCAAATTTGTGATCCTACATAAAAACACAACCTGTTGCCTCCTGTTGTTAATATTTCACACTTGGCTTTGCAAGGCGCTTTATCTAATATCTTCTCTGCATTCAGGCTCCTACATACTCCGCTTTGGCCCTAATGGGAGAGGCTGGAGGAGGAAGGCAATTGCTGAGCGCTCTGTCATCTATGTAGGAGGGGTTTGTGTAGCTGTAGGGGGAGAAGAGTAAGTCTCATTTCCTATTTTATAGTCTGCTGAATCCTATGGGCTCCCGCTGCGTGTGCCTTTTCCCAAGCGGAATTGTGCAATTTGTCCTTCAAGTTGTTGTTTTTCATCTCCAAACTGGTTAAAGGGCTTTGTCTGGAGCCTGTTGCTCACTTGATTATGTCTGAGGCTCTAAAACACTCCATTGCCGGCCTTGGATGCGTCTCGGACCACGTTTGGCTTCCCTTTGCCTGGTGGCTTGGGAGGTTCCAATCATTGACTCAAGTAGGTTGGAAACGACCTTCAGGATCATCAGCCCAAGCACTAGAAGCAGTGTAGGTGCTGTATAGCATAGGATTCTCCTCCACCTCTTACTCCGGTGTGTAATTCCACCGCAGAGCACTGATTGTGCAGCTCAGGGCAAACCCAAAGGGAGGGAATGGAGCAGGCGTTGGCCTGCGGAGGGCTCCGTGTCTTGTGCTTCATGACACACGTGCTCTGCTCAGACTCCTTACAGAGCTCAGCGCATGGCAGAGACCTTCCCTTTGTCCTCTGCCCAGCAAACCTCAGTTTCCAGGCTGAAGATGAAACTATCGCTCCCTCCCGGAGCTGTTTTCTCCGTGTGAATGGCCTAATTGAGGCGTTCTTCCTGCTCACACTCAGTGGAGTGGCTTGTGCTTGATCCAGCCGTTTAGTTTGTATGGGGTTAATAGTACTTGTGGCAGGCTCCTGCTGCTCTGTGCTCTTTGCTGTGGGAGCTGTTGTGTGCAGACCTACCGTACCGGGAGTGCAGGAGAAGGGGCAGAAGGGACCTGGAGTATCGTATTGAATCCTGCTTTGCATTCTCCTTTATAGGATCCCAGCCTGGTTTGTGTTGGAAGGGACCTAAAGGTGCATCCAGCTCCAACCATGCCATGGGCAGGGACACCTTCCATAGAGCAGGGTGCTCCAAGCCCCTGTGTCCAACCTGGCCTTGAGCACTGCAGGGATGGGGCAACCACAGCTTCTCTGGGCACCCTGTGCCAGCGCTCAGCACCCTCATTAAGACCCATTCTGTGCTGATTCTGTGATCCCCAGCACTGCACAGGACCTGATTTATGTTTGGGACAAGCCTAACACAGAGAGCTCTGTTGCCATCTGCTTATGCTCTGTACGGACAACCCTGTTGATGATCCACTTAGTCCAATAATTGCAACCCAAGGCAGTTACCATGAGTGCACTGGAAAGTAAGGAGCAGAGGGAGAAGTCCCAACGCAAAGGCTTGCAAAAGAGAAGGAAATAAGGGTTAAAGGGGCTGTGAGGGCTGTTTGACCGCAGCAACCCATAAAGAGCCATTTCTGTGCCTTTTGTAAGCTTTTCATTTTGGCTGATGTGATTGAAGCTTAATCCTGGCGTGGCATTTCCCCCCCTCCTCATTATAAGCCATGAAGCTTTGCTGCAGTCGCCAGCCACGGGCTCCTTCAGCAGTTGAAAGGCCACTGAAGGAGAAGCAAGGGATGAGTTTTTAAAGCCAGCTCCATCACATGGAAGAATTCCAGCCTCTCCCTTGGTTCCGCCGCTCGGAGCGGGATGCGCGGCGCTGGCAGAGTTCCTGTTTACTTGTTTTATGATGGTTGTAATGAGGAGCCCATTAAATTAATAGCCGTGCTTTAGTTTTAATGTTATGTTTAGCTAAACCTGACTTACAGTGGCGCTCTCCGCTCGCAGAGGATAAAACCAAACTCGCTGTGGCGATGGGCTCCATCACGCAGGAATGGCTGCAGAGGGATGGTGGATACGGAGGGATGTTCAGGAGGGGGGAAATAACGCCCTTCCCATTGCTTCTGAGGGAGCATCCCTGAGCTGGTGCCTGTTAGAGAAATCACTTCAAGCTCAGCAGTTCAAGGGCTGAATAAGACAAAACTGATCTAAAGGTGTAAGGAAACAAACAGTCCTCAGACCTGATCCGAGCCCCATGAGCAGCTCAGCACGTGGTACTGATCAGAGAACTTCCTGTACTCCCATAGGAGAAAGCAGCACTCGGAGGCTCGGTGGTCAGCACCTGGAAGCTGGTGATGGTCTCCTTGCCTTTGCAGGTGTAAGTTACCCATTCACACCCTCCAGATGACATACCCAGGTCAGTGAGTCAGCATCATAGGATCTGTATCTAACCGCAGGCTCCCCTCTGGCAGGTTAAAGCCATTCCCCTTGCCCTGTCCCTCCAGGCCCTTGTCCAAAACCCCTCTCCAGCTTCTCATGGGCTTCTTTAGGCTGCTCTAAGATCTCTATGTTCTGATTACCTCATCTGGAGCCTTGTGGTACCCTGAAGTATATACATTCCCAGGCTGGAGGGTGGCTTAGAAAATGGAATATCCACTGTAATCCATTCAATACACTCCATGGCTTCTCTCCTAATGAAACCCAGCCACGGCAGCCTGGTGCCAGCTGCTGGTTCCACCCATCCACTGGTTTTCCTGACCTTCCCAGTGCCAGGAAAACGGAGCTGTGCTGCCTGGAGGGAAGGGGCACGGTTGAGGCTGTGGCCAAACAGATACAGCAGAGAAGTGCTGTAGAGTGAGCTGGTTGTCTTGTGGGATGCACCCTCAGACAGCAGGCTCTGGTTCATCAAGCAGGGTCCTCCTCAGAGTCCTGCAGTGCTTGTGCCTAATACAGAGCTCGAATAGTTCTATTCCAAGGCTATTTTCAGCCAATGAGTGGGGTTAGATCTGGTTATAGGAATGGGGTGTCCAATGCGGGGTTGGAGCTGGAGGAGCTTTAAGGTCCTTTCTAATGCAAACCACTCTGATCCTGTGCTGGGCAGAGTGTGGCTCTCCTTGCTGGGTAAAAACCTCCATTCAATAGTGCCAAGAGTGGCAGTGAGGAATGAGACCCATGCGCCCATCATAACTTGGAGGTGATCCATCTCTTCCTTCAGCCCATGAGCTTGCTCACCTCATGGGGTTACCTGGGAGGTCCAAGCTTGGGTTGCTCTCTGGGAGAACCCCCCCATCAATGGGGAGGGTTTGATGAGCTGTACTCAAGGGGCTTGTGTCTGCATCGCTTCCATCACCCCTGGGTCCGGAGGCTGATGCTGTGCCATTGCCACAGACCCCGCGATGCTGAGTGAGGAGATGACACTGTAATCACTGCTGTGAAGTGCTCTGTGATGTTTCCTCCTGTTGCTCTGCATCCCCACACACCCTCCCAAAACCCTTCCCAGGTTTTCAAGTCGTATCAAAGCTCTACCTGAAGAGAAGCACCATTCCCTTCCTGGTGCCCGTGTGTCCATAGAGGCTGTGCCTGGCCCAGGGTTATCTCATCCGTGCTGAGCTTGGGGGCTGAGTATGGATGTGGAGGGAAGTGCTCATGGAAAAGGAATGATTGAAAGTGGACCTTTGGCTGTTAACCTGGGGGAGATGGTTGGTTAACTCGGTCCTGGTTTCCTGGGGTCCTTCAAGTCCTGGAAGTTCGGGATTCTGCGTAATGGCAGCTGAGTGTGTGCACAAAATCCATGGACTTTTCCATACTCATGGTCTCATGTGCTGTCTGTCAGCAGCGTAACGTTGTCCTTAATCCAAACTTCTTATTATGTAGCCTTTGCCTGTTAATATTCCGTATCCCAGGAATGAGACATGGACTTCGGGAGAAGGGCACAGGCGATGCGGATGTCTGTGCTGACTGATCCTCCTCTCTCTGCCTTCTTTATTCCCCCCCGACAAGTAATTGAGTGGTTGCACTTTATTAATGCCAATAACTTCCTAGTTTGAGCTATTATACAGTTTGGTATTTGTATTTCTTCCTTTGCAGCACCCAGACTTGGTGCTGTCGGGATTAATCCTCGCGCTCACCTGATGCTGAGCTCTTATTGTGACAATGGAGTACACAATCTGACACTCACTCTGCACCTCATGTAGCTAATTTATGTAACCCAATTTATAAATGACATCAATTGGGGACGTAATTTGCCACATACCTTGTGCACTGCAACGCTCTCAGCCTGCAGCTCCAACGCTCCTTATACCCACAGTCATTTACACTGAAGACTCTTGAATGATTCTGCAATCTATTCCTGAACAGATGAGGAGCTGTGCTGGGGAAATGAGCACTTGCTGCTCCCCATGGCATCCTGTGTGTGTCCTGGGTGATGCTGTGTCCTCGGTGATGCTGTGTCTTTGTGGTGCTGTATCCTGGGTGATGCTGTGTCCCTGTGGTGCTGTATCCTGGGTGATGCTGTGTCCCGGGTGATGCTGTGTCCTGGTGATGCTGTGTCCCGGCTGATGCTGTGTCTGGGTGATGCTGTATCCTGGGTGATGCTGTGTCCTGGGTGATGCTGTGTCCGGGTGATGCTGTGTCCCGGGTGATGCTGTGTCCCGGGTGATGCTGTGTCCGGGTGATGCTGTGTCCTGGTGATGCTGTGTCCTCAGTGATGCTGTGTCCTCAGTGATGCTGTGTCTGGGTGGTGCTGTGTCCTGGGTGATACTGTGTCCTGAGCGATGCTGTGTCCTGGGTGATGCTGTGTCCTCAGTGATGCTGTGTCTGGGTGGTGCTGTGTCCTGGGTGATACTGTGTCCTGAGCGATGCTGTATCCTGGGTGATGCTGTGCTGGAGTGATGCTGTATTGGGGTGATGCTGTGTCCAGGTGATGCTGTGTCCTGGGTGATGCTGTGCTGGAGTGATGCTGTATTGGGGTGATGCTGTGTCCAGATGATGCTGTGTCCTGGGTGATGCTGTGTCCTGGATGATGCTGTGTCCCGGGTGATGCTGTATCCTGGGTGATGCTGTGTCCTGGGTGATGCTGTGCTGGCAGGACCAGATCCAAGCAGAGATCACAGAATCATAGACTCATAGAATGGTTTGGGTTGGAAGAGTCCTTAAGGTCGTCCAGTTCCAACCCCCTGCCATGGGCAGGGACACCTCACACTGGACCGTGTCACCCAAGACTCCATCCAACCCAGCCTTGAACACTGCCAGGGATGGAACATGGACCCAGATCCTCAGCTTGTGCCTTTCAGGAGCTTCCTACCTGGGAATGATGATTTCTGTCATCCAGCCAATCCCACCTGGAAAGCTGCTCCGCTGTCTGCATCCTCATCCAGGAGCATGGGCCCTGGCTTCTCCGTCATCCACCCAAGCATACAAGTGATGGAGGGTAGAATGCTCATGGGAATGCTCATGTAAGCACTGTCATTGCCTTTCCTTGCCTTACCCTGTGGCTTTTCACCTGCTGTCACTGCCCATCTCCCCAGGAGGGGACAGAGGTGACAAAGATCATTAATCTGCTATGCCATGCTTCAAGCCCCATCCCATCCCTAAGCCTTTGCCCTGTGCCTGATGCCTCTGAGCTCTGCAAACGTGCCATTTGGGAGCATGGGAATGGGGATCATCATCTCATAGCCCTGATGGCCACCACGGCCACCTCCCTTCCATGGCCCTGCCAGGAGGGGTTGTCCCTTCCTCAATCCCTTGGCATTGCAGACCACAGCTCTTCCCATCTCTCCCTTTGCTCCCCCATGTACCTGCCCATGAGGACCAACGGAGTTATTGCCTACACACAATCCCAACACACACATGAGCCAGCCCCATGCATCCCAAACCCATGTGGGCATAGCCCGGCCCCTTCCCACTATCATCTGCAAGGCAAAACAAGCAGGAGTCTGCTCTCCTCTCCCTCCCTTCCCCCTTCCTCCTCATTGTGCTTGGCAAAAGAAGGTTAATTAAACTCAGAAAATATCCCTTTTCTCCCCCTCCGAAGCATGAGACTGTTAATTTTCTCTTTATATTTGTATTTAATTAATTCCTGCAAAGGCTCCCGCTCTATTTTTTGGGTCTAATTTCTCCCTTTGTCTCTCTCTCATTGTTAATCCTCACGTATTCAGTTTTTCCCCTCCCTTTTTCCCTAGATTGGAAATTCTATTACCATTTCAGAGGCAGGCGTTTGAAGAGAAAATTGAATACCCGTCCGGTCTTGATAAGGAGGGACATTTGGTACCAGCAGTGATTTGTGCCCCAGATTCCACCCCCCCATCCCGTGGTCAGAGTGTGGGTCCCCCTCTGCTTTCCATGCTCATGGTGGAGGATGTGCCTGTGGCAGAGGGACCTGGGGACGTGGCTCTCTCTTATGCCTCTCATGTGCCTTCACAGCCCCAGGAGCCACCCCTGCATCCCACTTTGTGATGCTCAGCCATGCTGCCCCATGTTCTGGGGGGGAAGCTGTGCTGTGCTCAGTGGGGACCCACTGTTTTTGTGGGTAACCCCTCTCCCCATCCGCCCCAACATGAGGCTCCCTGTGCAGAACACGAGGGGGTTCCTCCTGGGATGGCCCTGGGTGATGGGTGAAGTTATGTGGTCCGTGTCTATCTGCGGGGTGCATCAGCATCCTCAGGGCTGGGTTTGGGACACGGGGTCCCGCAGCTCCCCCCCCTCAGGACACGGCCACGGGCACAGCATCCCCTTGTCATCCCACAGCATCCGGGGACGGAAAAGCAGCTCCAGGGGGTGGAGGTGGGTGGTGTTTGCTGAACCCCCCCTGCTCTGGGATCGCAGTCACCTCCCTGTCACACACACACCTCCCACCCGTACGAGCCCCCCGAACCGAAACCCCCTTCCGCGGGCATCCTTCAAGCAGGCGGCACAAGGTGGCACTGTCGGTCCGTGCTGCCGATGCTGCCGGTGCTGCCGATGCTGCCGGTGCTGCCGATGCTGCCGGTGCTGCCAGTGCTGCCGATGCTGCCCGTGCTGCCGATGCTGCCGGTGCTGCCGGTGCTGCTGATGCTGCCGGTGCCGGGACCGGCGATGCTGCAGTCTTCCTCGACGGGGGCCGCATCCCTGTGAGCATCCCGGGTGCTGGGTCCTGGTTACAGCAGAGGTGAAAGCCTGGCTGTGCCCCACCGTGGGGCTTGGGCTGAGGCGTGACAGAACTCGTGTCACTTGTGAATCCCGGTCACGGAGGGACACCCGGGAGCCCTTCATTGACAAAGGGGCCCAAAGGGTGGGAATTGGCCACTGGTGCTGGGTTGGTGACCCGAGGTCCTGGAGAGCATCCGTTGTCCTGGGGCAGGGTGAGGGCTGCAGGACAAGGACCACACTCATGGTGTTGCTGTCCCATGTCTCACACGGAGAGAGGATGGAGCTGCTACCACCATGGGTGTTGCTGTGATCCTGAGTGTCCCTGGAGGAGGGTCTGGGTACCACACTCCTCCCTGGGTACCACGGTCCTCCCTGGGTACCACACTCCTCCCTGGGTACCACGGTCCTCCCTGGGTACCACACTCCTCCCTGGGTACCACACTCCTCCCTGGGTACCACACTCCTCCCTGGGTACCACGGTCCTCCCTGAGTACCACACTCCTCCCTGGGTACCACACTCCTCCCTGGGTACCACACTCCTCCCTGGGTACCATGCTCCTGCCTGGGTGCTACACTGCATGGCTCAAGACTGAGTACTGGAGGATTAAACAGCATCCCCAGGAAGAACCCCTCAGTTTGGTACCACCACGGAGCTCCTGGGACACGATGGGGACTCAATGTGGGAGCCGGACAAAGCCCTTAGGTGAGGGAATCAGCATCCCTGGAGGTGTTCACACACCACGTACACAAGGGCCTCAATGCCATGGGTCAGTGGTGGCCTTGGCAGTGCTGGGGAATGGTGGATTTGAGGACCTTGAGGCTCCTTCCCAACCCGGTTGATGCTGTGGTTGTGCGATAGCAGCCTGGGCAGGGGGATGGTTTCCTTGGGGAGCAGTGCTCTCTTCTCCCCATCTCCCTCACGGCTTTGTAAATCCTGACGGCTTGGACAGAGCTGAAGTGAAACATTCCCTGTTTCCTTGCCCAAATCTGTAGTTTCCTTCTGGCTCCGCGGCTCTGGACCATATTGCACATTTGAATTTAAAAGCAGATTTGTGCTCGGGCTCGTCACTTATTTATTTATTTATTCCAGGGTTATTATTTCCTTTCAAATCAAGGCCCCGCATCCTATTGCATAGGATACATTCAGCCCAATGCATCCTATGGGAGCGGTGGCTGATGGACCTGGATGCAGGAGGCCGGGGTTGGTCCCCGCTCCTCAGGGGTGTCCATGGGGATGCCTGGAGCTGGGGAGGATGAGCCTGGGAGCCCAACGCTGGCTCCCAGCCCTGAGAGGGAGGTGCAGAGCTCAGGCAATGGCTGAGGATGCTGATGGGGGCCCCGCTCCCCTCCCTCCCGGAGGCTTTGCCATCTGCTGTGTGAGGAGTGGCATTTGCTCACTCTAGGGATGTCAGGCTGGGGGTGACACATCCCTGTGAGCACTCATTGCCGGGCTGCCCTGGCCAGGCCCTGCTCTGCCCCTGCCCGCTGAGCCTCGTGTCCCCATGGGCTGGGGTGCAGCACTGCGGGTCCACGCTCTGGAGGTGGCCTTGTGGCTTGGAATGTCTTGGTTTTGTTCATTGAATCCCAGCCGGGTTTGGGTTGGAAGGGAGCTTGAAGCTTATCCAGCTCCAGCCCCTGCTGTGGGCACGGACACCTTCCACTGGAGCAGGGTGCTCCAAGCCCCATCTTGTGGCATGGGATGCCCCATCACAAGGGATCCTGCGCACCCCTTGGGAGCTGAGCTCAGCAGGCAGGGATCAGCCTCAGCCTTGCTTTAGGGATGGGGAGAACATCGCTGGAGCGGGAGAGGTGGGAAGAAAGAATGGGGAGAGGCAGGAGGAGAACAGGACAGCAGGGGAGAGGAGGGAGAGGGGACAGAGATGGGATGGGAAGCACACTGGGGAAGGAGGGGTACACATGGGGGAGTGGTCCCCACTGCAGGAGCAGCCCCAGTGCCCCTCTCCCCATCAGGCTGCTAATGAGGGTTAATTACATGTGCTGTGGGGCCGCCCATTGCAGCCGCCTGTCCTCCATCCCCATTCCCTACCTGGCATCTGTGCCTCGGTTCAGGCACTAAATAACCCCATTGGCTCTTCCCCATCCTGCCCAGGCTGCCCCATTGAGCATAGGTAGGAGGCACTGGTCCAGCCCTGCAGGGACAAGGCCAGCTCTTGGTGGCCTCATCACAGCATCAGTGGGGTCCCTTAATGCCGATGCCACCATGAAATGGGGTTCACTGCTCACTGCTGGGTCTTACTGCCTCACTGTGCACAGGGTGGGTGAGCACGGGCAGGGGAAGGCAGTGCTGCTGGAACCTCACTCCGTGTCCTGGTTGGAACGTGATGAGCTCAAGCTGTGGTTCTATGAGCTCAGCCCATCCAGAGGTACAAACCCAACCTACGGTCCTTTGCCCTCAAGGTTTAATGTCTCTTGAGCCTTGTCCTGGCTCAGGACACCTGGAAAACAGAGCAGAGCTCGGGGCTGCCTCCCTGGGATGCCCTGGCTTCAGTGAGCACTCCCAGTGCACAGGAGAGGTGGATGTGCCTGCCCTGGTACCTGGTGTGAGACGGGATGGATGTGTGGCCATGGGGCATTGGGAGCATTGGGGGGTCCTACCTGGGCTGGGGTCACAGGGGCAGCCTCTGGGGTGCAAGAGGACAGCAAAGCCCCTGCCCCGGGTCTTGGAGGTGATGTGCACCATGGGGGGGTCCTCCCTTGTTGTGTGAGAGCCCCGCTGGGCTCTATTGCACACAGGTCAATAGCTCTGCATTGGATGCTGTGTTAAAGGCATTTACTGCTGGCTCATTCAGCCCATGGGGCTCAGTTCAGGCTGAGCCTCTTTGGTGCCCTTCAGCCTCACCCCTTGTTCCCAGCAATGAGGCTGAGGCCAGCACGGATGGGCTTGGATCCCTATGGAGTGCTTGATGGCATCCCTGTCCTTACGCACCCCAATCCTGGCTGGGGCATGCAGCATCCCTGATGCAGGCTCCCCACCTGGTCCCTGTTCCTGCACATGGTGGTCACCCCCAGGTAGCTGAGCTTCCTCATGGCCCTGCATTGGGAACCTGTTTAAGATGCATATTGACATTAAAAAAGGGCCCTCTGTACCTATTAATTGAAGTCATTAAATGTAATGGGATGGTTATTGCATGTTAAATAAATACCAGCTAATTATGAAAAACATATTTGCCAAGGTTTAACTATAGAAAAGATGCCTCAATTACATGGTTATTAAACCTCAAAAAATATACACTTCCAATAATGAAGTGACATTTCAATGACATACATTAACTGTCTTATTAAATGTTGGTTCTTTTCATGTTTGAGGACTTTCATTCTGAGCATCCTCCCTGGCACTGAGCATATGATGCATCATTAGCTGTCTTTCACTCATCATTTGCTAAACTTCTCCTATAAACGGGCTTTGGATGGGTTTGATTTTGTTCCCCAGCTCTCCGTTTGGACACTGGGATGTGCACTGGGAACAGGCTTCAACCATTAAACCCTTCCTAAGGATGATGAACCCCTCCTAAGGGTGGTGAACCCCTTCCTAAGGATGATGAACCCCTTCCCAAGGATGGTGAACCCCTTCCTAAGGATGGTGAACCCCTTCCCAAGGATGGTGAACCCCTTCCTAGATGTGTCCTCCTAAAGCAGGCTAGCAGCCAGGCTTCCCAGGATTCCTGGCACATCCTGATTGGAAGGAAGGACCGCTCTTGGTGTTCCAGGTTGGATAGGTTTGTAAGAAGTCGGAATGGGGATGGGGAGCAGGGAAGAGGGGCTCCTTTGGAAGCATTGGTGTGGCTGAGGGAGGCTGAGGAGTCTGTGCCACCAACCCATGGCACCAACCCCTTCTGGGATGCTGCATCCCGTGTGGTGTGGGGATGCTGCCCCAGCCGGAGTTCCTCTGCATTCCCAACATCCATCCTGGCCTTGAGCACCGCAGGGATGGGGCAGCCATAGCTTCTGTGGGCACTCTGTGCCAGCGCCTCAGCGCCCGCACAGGGAATAAGTCAATTGTTTTCTCATGGAAAAGAAGTTGGAGGAGGGCCGGGAATATGGGGATGTGGGGATGTTCTCTGCATTCTCTAGTGTGCACTGTTAGGGGAGCATGGACTGAAGTCCAATCCAGAGGGAAGCATCCCTGCTCTATCCGGGCAACGTTACACACATTGTGGTGATGCCAGGATGAGGAATAACCCCAGCTCGGCTCTTCCTGGGAAGCTGCCCATGGGTACCAGGCTCTCCACTTCCATCCCAGCAGCAGCAGAACCACGGTGACCTCCAGAACCATCTCAGGAGGGCTCATGGTCAAGGAGCTGTGGCTGCCTTTAGGATGCAAGCATCCTGCTGCCTGGAATCTCACAGGGCCGGACCCTGCTTCCTCACTGAGGTTTGTGGTGCTCCTCGAGGGATCTCTGTGTGCAATATAACATCCTTATACAGGGAAATTGCCTTAAGTAATGGTTCCTGCATTTTTTTGTTAAGGTATATTTATCATATCTTTTATTGGAATGGAATTAAAGTGAAATTAGAAACTAAAATAACTTTAATTACGAACTTCATGATTCAGTATGTTGTAAATCCTTCAGCATAATATTGTGCCATAAAAACGCTATTTTGTGATAATTATTATTATTATAATTAATGTTCCTTAATTGCTAATGTCGCAGGCATGTGTTATCTCCCAGGAGCTCCTGCGGTGTCTCCAGAGGAGCTGCTCTGAAAGGGAATGTGGAGGATCCATGGGGGCTCCAGGGTGGGCGCAGGGCTGTGGGTTGGTGTCCGAGTGATGCTGGAGCTCATCCCATCCCATCCCACAGTTTCCGTCCATCTGTGGCTCAGATCTTCCCAGGGAGGAGGATGCAGTGAGCAGAGGGATGAATGTTCTATGCTGTGCGTGATGCTGTGGTCCAGGCTTTGCTGTGGTCTCAAGTGCTTGTGGTCAGTCAACAGGTAGGGATAGGCTGAGCGTGGTTTGATGGCTCTGCCTATGGTTGGGGTGGGAGCAGTGCAGATGCCTGGGGAAGGGATGGAAGCACTGAATGGGGCCTCTCCTCCTCACCCCCGGCCACCAAGGGTGAATTCATCTCCCTTCAGTGCCTGCTAGGACTGTGCGGCCTTGGGCACTGCATCCCTGGAGTGAAGATGGAGAGCAAACAGATACCTCAGCCCATGGATTGCCTCATTGCTATCCAGCCAGGCACAGGATGCCATAGGGAATCCATAGGGTTGAAGATGCAGAGTGTGAGCAAGCAGAGGATGAAGACTGGCCAGGGGGAATAGGGAGAGAGCAGCAGGTTGGGCAGATGATGCTGTGGGCAGCTTGGGCTTAGTGATTCCTATCAGCATCCTTCATAAGCGCAGAGGATGCTGCTGGGTCTGGCAGAGAGCAATCCCCAGGCCTGGGAGCAGGAGCGGAGGGATGGAGAGCACGCAGTGCTGATGTGTGGATGGTCCATGTGAGCCCAGGCCTGGGGATTCCCATATGGGACCAACCAGAGCAGGAGGCACAAGCACAGCCACCGAGCGGCCGCTTCCCAGGGGATGAGCTGAACCCAGGATGCATTTTTAATGACACCGACAGGGCTGGGTTTCCATAAGTAAGACCAGACAATGGGAACGTGCTCCCGAAGCCATGTAGAGCACCACGGATGCATTATTTACGGCAGCTTCTGCCTTGTCCACGTTAATTTTACATGGGCACCGGAGAAAGGGAAGGGGCCCTGGGGTGTCTCGTGGCCACCTACTTGTTCCATGTGATGGAGATGGATTTCTGAGCTACCAAAGGATTTGGCGGTGATCTTTCCACTGACGTGAAAAGGAGCAGCGGTGTTAACCTGGGTATGTGATGTAGCCTGGTATGCATAGCCTGGGTTTAGTCTGGTTGATGCGTCAAAGAGTCTTAACTGGGTCTGTCTTCTCCCCATGTGTGTAATGGAAGGGGGATGCTGTCAGAACACTGCACCCCCCCTTGTCCCTCGCTGAGCACAGCATCCCTCCTCCTGGCATGGGGGGAGGACCAAGGAAGCCTTAGGGAATGGATGGTGACACATGTCACCCTGATGGCGAGGGAGGAGGTGAATGTGAGAGTGGTCCTCAGCTGGTGAAGGAGGGAGCGAGCAGCAGAGGGGTTGTTGATGGTGGAGGGTGATGGAGGGTGCTCTGAAGGGCACAGCAGGGATGCTGTGCCTTGTTGCAGCTGGTGACAGCCCAGCCAAGGCGCTGAGCACTGACCTCAGGTTGCTCTTCAGCCCTCAACCATTAGGTTTCAGAGTTAACACTGTTTGCATTGAACAGAGGATCACTTTATCTCACAAACCATCGGGCCAACCCGTCCTGCCTTTTCCTCTGCAGGCCTGGCCCAAACCTCAGCCCACCCCATGTAACCCCTGCACACCCAGCACAGCATCCAAGGCACTAAACGCAGCAGTAAATCACAGCAGCCGTATCCGTGGGTCCTGGTGGGGTGGTGATGCCATATCCGTGGTGGCGGAGTCCATGGTCCTCTGTGGAGCTGGGGGCTCAGACAGTGACTTTCATTCCTACCTTTTAAGTTGCCCTGATTTGAAGCCTGTGTTTGATGCCTGCAGTGTGGGAACACCCGGCTTTGGCACATCGGGAGCTGCCTGATTTCCTCAGGGGGACCCCACAGAGCCGTTCCAGTGCTCCTGAGGGGCTGCAAAGGAGGGATCAGGGTCCAGGAGCTGCTTTCCCTGGCACTGTGAGGCTTGGAAGGGGTGAGCTGGCAGCTCGACGGCCTGGATGAAGGGATATCAATATGGAGAGGAGCTGCTCCTGCCGAGCAGCCCCGGGGCAGCCAACGTGAACCGCCGGCTTCTCAGAGGAGCTGTCAGGTGCCTGCATCAGCTTCCTGCTCATTAAGCGATGCTGTGAGTCACGGGGCAGGGATGGAGCCGGGAAGGAGCTCAGCCGGAGCAGGTATGGCCACGGGGGATGCAGGATGCCCATCGGGAAGCGCTGATGCACGCACGGCTGCGGCTGCTGGATGGAGCCGTCGGGACAGGCAGGGCTATGGGGAGCTGGGATCAGCTTTATGAGCAGAGCGAGGTGTCCCACAGGCTGTTTGTGCTCTCCCATTGCTGCTGCGTGCTCCAGACCTGGCAGGGGCATAGCCTGGTTTGTGCTGAGGGGACCCTAATGCTCATCCAGTTCCAGGTCCCTGGCACAGGCAGGGACACCTCGCACTAGAGCGGGTTGTTCCAAGCCCCAGAGCATCTCCCACAGTCACAGCTCCCAGCAAACCTCAAGTGCATTGCTGCTGGTGTGGGAGGCTGTGGACACAAGGATGCTCCCGTATCCCTCTGCTTCCCAATCCCCTTCCAGGCAACCTTACTTTGCCCGCAGACCCTTTGCTGGAGGCAGATTCTTGCTGTAATTCAAATGCTGCTGCCTGCTCACTGAGGCTTTGAATAGACAATTCCCCATTCCAGGAACACACGGAGGGAAAACAGCCCGATGCTTTCCCTGCTGTGATCCCACCTCGGTGCCCCGGGGCTCCGTAGGCACAGGTTGTTATCCCGGCTGTCAAGAAGCTTAAAGAGCTGCTCACACCTCCTGGGAAACTTTGACAACCCCTCAGATGGACGCAGCGCTGCCTCCCCAGCCCGTCTGTTCCGGGCCTCATTGAGAAGCACATCTATGGGGATGGGAGCAGGGAAATGTACCCCATCGGTGGCACCGCTCAGAGCTGATCCCCTCCCGGAGCCCATGAACCCTTGGAGGATCCCATGGGATCAGTTGAGCGGTGGACTTTGGATGTGAAGGTCCCCAAAGGCCATGTTTTGGGGGGCAGATGGCCCCTGGATGTGTGCGTTGGGCTCTTCCCATCCCTGCGCATCACTGCTCGGCACAGGGGGTTCAAACCATGGCTTCTGGTCCTGGGGGGTTCATTTTGGGGATGACCAAAGGGGGGTACCCCGTGCAGGGCTCTGCCTTTTAGTAGGGATTTTTAGCAGCCCAAACTTGCAGACAGTTGGAAAACCATGGATTTACCCGATTCCCTTTATCCCTGCAGCGCCCGGGTTGGGATAAGCAGCGAGCGGAACAGAAGAGCCTCCAATCTCTGCATGCTCTCTCCAGCCACCAGATCTCTCCCAGTGAGGTTCTTTAGTAACAAAGGAGATGCCAGGCTGCTTTGAGAGGCTGAGAACGGCCGCTCCGTGGGATTTTTGGGGGAGGAAGTGCTGAGTCAGCTTTTAGCCTATGGGCTTTGGGTCCAGCTGCCACCAGCCCCATCCTCGGCCTCCTCCAGCCCTCCCTGACAGCCCCCCGCTGAGCGTAGGGCTTTTGAGGTGCCACTCACGCCGCTGTCCTCGGGGCACGGCTCGAAGGGGGGTGAGGATGCTCGGGGATGAACGGAGCCATTACGGTCCTATGGGAGTCGGGATAAAAGGCCCCGGTTCCCGACATAACGAGGGGCTCTCCGCAGGGGTGAGGTGCCCAGGGCTGGAGCGAAGACATGGGAGTGACAAGCGTGTCCCAGTGCCCTCGGGCATGGGGATGGGTGAGACATCGGAGCAGCACATGAGCTCTGTGGGTCACTGCGAGCACCGGGCTGCTTCCGGGCCGGGATAGAGGGTTCCCACCCGGGACAATCCCCTTCCAGGTCCCGCCCTGGTCCTGTGCTGGGCTCTGACACAGGGGATGCTTTGGGTTTCTTGCTGTCTTATTCCCCTCTCTTGGGGCTGAACCTCTCTTGGTGGCTCACAAAGGGGGTGGTGATGCATCCACAACGGGGGCACCTGCCCTTTGCTCGCCCCATCACCTTCATTTCCCTCATTCCCATCGACGGTGGCAATCCATCCTTCAGTGAAACCAAATCACTCCACTTTGCTTCCTATGAGCAGTGCTGGGAGGAAGGATTCGTTTCTTTCCTCTTGCCTAGGAAACGGCAGCCATGGGATGGATGTGCCCTTACAGGGACGAAGCAGGTTTGGGTGTTGGTGGGAAATTGAAGATCTCTTCCTTCTTTATAGGTGTAAGAGGTTTTGCTCCCTTGGTAACTCCCCTGAAAGAGAGGAGCTGCTGCCTCCTCGGATGTGAATACCTGACAAGTGTTCAGTGTGAAGGGAATTCACTGAATTCAGCCTCTTGGAAGCAGGCGATGGGGGGAAAGTGAAACATTTCTTTCAATGGAGGGAAGCGATCCAAACCCTGGCAGAGCTCACTGCCTTCTCTTCCCCTCTGTCTCGAAAGCTTTTAAGTCTGGCCCCATGTGTGTCTGTGCACAAACAGGAGATGGGAGAACGCAGCTCCAAAGCTGCATCCCGAGGGATGCGCATGTTCCCGGCTCCTCCTGGAGATGGATGCTGCAGGAGGGCAGAGTGGGGGTAATAGAGGAGAAACCCCTGCTTGTGTGGGATGGGCCCTGTTGTCCCAGGCACAGGGATGTCATCTTCGCTCTCAGGTGGGCTTTGAGCAAGGTGTGAGCATTGAGGTGCTGGAAGGAAAGAGCTCAGCCACAGTGCCTCTTCCCCCTTCATCCTTCCTCCTATCCTTGAGGGAGCCCTCAAGGGCCCCTTTGGTTCTTCATTCACCAGGAGCCTCCTGCTCTCCTGTGTCCTCTCCCAAAGGACCCGCAGCTCCATCAGCTGGTGGACAGGTCGGGATAGAGCCGTTCTTTCCGTTTTCATCCCCAAATCACTCATGAAACCCATGGAGGTCCCGATGGTAAACTCTGGGTTTGTTTCCGCAGGTCTTTGCAAAGGTCCCTTCCCAACTGAGAGCTGATGGAGCATCACAGACAGGCAGGATCCTTTCCCTGGGGTGTGCTGTACTGAGGCAGGCAGGGAGCATCCAACGGGAGACAGGGCCGGCATGGGAAGAGGGAGAAGCATGGGAGAGACCTTAGGGTGAGGGGATGAAGGGGACACAAGTGACTGGCACCGAGCGTGCTTAAAGAACCAACACCTCCACCTCATCTTTTCCTGATGGATTTTATTATGTCCCCCCTCCCTTTGTAGTCGAAGTGGACGTGATGCCGTCGGGGTGATGCTGAGCAGACATCTCTGGGGAGCACAGCCCCGTCGCGGGCTGCAGGGGCGAGAACCGAGAGGAGCCTCCTCTCCGTTGGGTCCCTGCCCCACGGCTCTGCCCCACAGCCCCTTCGGATTGGAGTGGGTGCAGCGGGGGTCATCCGGTGCCCCACATCTCCGCTGCCGCTTTAAGGCCCCCCCCCCTCTTTAGGAGGCATCGCCCTTTTAAGACTGAGGCCGGGGGGGGGGGGGAAGGAAGGAGGAGGCTCCGCCCACTCCTTTGTGGCGCCCCCTGCAGGCGGCGCTCCTCTCCCTCCCTTTGTAGTCGAAGTGGACGTGATGCCGTCGGGGTGATGCTGAGCAGACATCTCTGGGGAGCACAGCCCCG
>JASSUY010031194.1:0-14836 GCA_032466535.1 Forpus xanthops | reverse complement strand
CATACAGGAGGTTCTCCAGCCCCCTGATCATGATCCTCTTCTGGACTTGTTCCAACAGTTCCATGTCTTATTTTTGTGCACGTAATACTCCAAGTGAGGTCTCACGAGAGGAGAGTAGAGGGGCAGGATCACCTCCTTCATTCTGCTGGTCACATACCTCTTGATGCAGCCCAGGATATGGTTGGCTTTCTGGGCTGCAGGCACACACTGTCGGTTCATGTTAATTTCCTTATCAACCAACACCCCCAAGTCCTTCTCCACAGGGCTGCTGAGAATCTCACCTCTGCCCAACCTATTGGTGTGCCTGGGATTGCTTCGACCCTAGTGCAGGACCTTGCTTTTCTTCCTTGTACTTAGCACTTCCATATTATATCTACTTAATCCATTTTTCTTGACCCTAGCAGTACAATAACAAATCTTGCAACTCTTTGTGACAGATAAACATGCGTAAGCATGGTGACTTTGATTGTATAGAAATATGCCTCAGGATGTAAAACAGAGACCTTGAGGTTTTTACTTTTTTGGTATCAATCTTTATCTAGTTTTTACATCAGAGCTCAGTGAAGTAGATTCTTTGTTCCTTACCAGAATTTAGCCCTATTTGTTAAATATTTGTTAAATATTTGGAGAAGAACCAGGTCAGTAATTGTGTGGAGAAAATATGGCCATGATGAAAAAAACCCTGAACAGACAAGAAAGGCATAGCTGATATATTGCTGTCTTCTGTGAAAATAAAGATATGTATGCAGGTTATTTGTATATCAGATTTGGGTGTTAATAATAGATCAAATGAGTAGGATGCTTCCTGGAAGCCAAGGTCTCTGGTGCTACTGAGAGTGCCACAACTTGTCAGGAGTATGGACTGCTATCCACTGCTACTCTTTCCTGTGGGCTTGAATGATACCACAAGCCAGAGTCAGGGTAGAACCAAGGAAGACAATAAAGCCCTTGGGTACAAAGAAAAAACATTAATTCACAAGGAGAACAGTCGTGCAATCCTTGCTTATGTTTTCATGTCCTAATGCTTCCACAGGTCCTTCCAAATCTTTCTGTACTGGTGTAAAGCTCCTTTTGAAAGTCAGCTGCATTCATGATATAAATTTATAAAAACTAATTGCAGTGTGGTAAGCTAGGATGGCTGTTTCAGACTGACATGGTCAATGCTAGTGGAGTTTAGAGGGCAAGATACAGCATGCTATCCCATGATTAACATCTACATCTGTTCAAGATACTTGAATCACCTTCCCTCCTAAATCATTATAGGAAGGGGGGTTATGTGCAGTTCTTACAATAAATATTATTTAGGAAGAATAATGGATTGGTATGTGCAATCATAAAGGAATTTGTTTAAGAGTGGCTATTTGAGTCCTTGTGGCAACAAGAACTACCAATTTTTAATATATATCCTTTTTAGAACTTTATTCAAGTCATGTGAATATTATCCCCCTCTACCTTATCTGTCAGCTTTGCACCTTTTTCTTCCCTCTCAATTTTCTGAAAATAGAAGAAGAAAAAAAAAAGGAAGAAACAAAAATGCCTGAAGCTTAAGCATTCTAAAGGGGAAGAAGTACTCAATGTCTTATATTTTAGCATATAATCTTTACTAAGTGAGTTTTAATTATTTCTTTTTTAATTACTTAAAACCAATTAATTTTTCTCTGAACATTGACATTTTGGGAAAAGCATATGAAAAATACATCCTATGGAAAATCTTAAGTTGTGTCTACAAGACTTGTTTTTATCAGTTTGGGGTGACCTTTTCAAAGCTTGAAGTCAGGTTCAGGGGTTGCCAATAAAAGCAGGACAAGTAGTGGCTATTGTCCCAGTGACGTGGGTAGTGCTGTGGAGGGGTCCTGTGCAAAGAGGTAAAACAAGAGGGGAAGATAAAATGTCAGAAGAAACCTGGGTAATGTGGCAATACCAATCCATGAGACAGTAGCAGAAGCTGAAGGTGGGAGGAAATACTGCAGACGTTTTGAGTGTGGGCAGCTTGAATGTGGGAAGAATGAGCCAAATATTAGTTAGCTAGTATTCAACTGTAGAAGGATTTAGCAGGCAAATCTGTGAGAAGACAGAAGAATTTGAATACCAGCTAAGAAAATAGTTTGCATCCTAGTTTTATTTAGACAGCTGTACTATAAGACACACAATAGTTTAAAAATTAACTGTACTGCAGTGTGTATGTGTGGGTGGGTATAAATGGCAATAATACACAGGAGTGTGCCTTTCATACCTGTGTCCCTCAGATCTGATGGAGGTGTATGACTGATATTTTCATTCTGCAAATGTCTATGTGTAGGAAGAAAATGTAGCTGGTTAAGAGGCCATAAGCAGTTTTAAAATGCTTTCTTGCAGATCTGTACAAACTTGTGTTTTTTGAATGCTGAGTAAGAAGATATTCCCTCTATAAGCTTAAAGTACAGAGTTTAAACACAGGACTTCTGTATAATGTTTTCTGAAAAATGGACTCTCCTGCAAAGTGTTGTTTTGAAGTACAGTAAGTATAATGACCCATGCATATGGATGTCGGATAAGTGTCTGGGGTTTATAAGTTTATAGGCTATGTATATGAGACCCTTCCTGTCAAATACTACTAAAGTTGCTGTAATTTCAATTTACTTGTTAAAGGACAAAAAAACAGTAGCTGTTTTGCAGTGTCTTGAAGAGATGAGTCTGTGCCTTTTGCTGTGCTTTGTGTATATCACGGATACAAATGGTTGGCACTGAGTTACAGGCTGGAGTAAGTGTAAAGAGAGCTACCCAAGCAATTTCTTTTTCCAGTGCTGCATAGAAGTTGCTTTTGTCTTTGGTGCAGATTTTAATGTGAGCCTGACCACCTGAAGATAGCTGGGTTTATCAGTCTCACTCCATACTTCAGTCTAGAAGCAGCAGCTCTTGCACTTGCTCTGTTGAACTCCATGGGATCTAGGATATGTGGCTCACACAGGCAACTGAGAAGCTGTTCCAGCACAGAGCACAAGCATTGGAAGTAGGGTGTGGGGTGGGGTTTTGTGTGACAAGATGGGGTCCCTTTTTGGGGTGGAGGCTTTGATCTGTGCATCCTGAACTGAATGGGAAGAAAATGGCAGGATTGAAGGTGAGGTGAGGTGATTAAGGTGAGGATAGGTGACATTACAGTTGGAGGTCTCCTACAGGCTGCCTGACCAGGAAGACCAAGGCCCTCTATAGACAGGTAGGAGGGGCCACACATTCACAAGCCCTGGTCCTCATGGGGGACTTCAACCACACCGATATATATTGTAGGAACAACATAGCAGAGCAAAAGCAATCCGGGAGGTTTCTCAAATGTGTCGATGATAACTTCCTTCCTCAAGCAATAGAGGAAACTGCAACGAGGGGGACTATGCTGGACCTTGTCCTCACCAACAGGGTGGGGTTTGTGGGGAATGTGAAGCTGGATAGCAACCTTAGCTGCATTTACCACAATGGATTTTGAGGTACTGAGGGTGGTGAGAAGGGCAATACAGCAAGCTCACTACTCTGGATTTCAGGAGAGCACACTTTGGCCTCTCAAGGGATCTGCTTGATGGAGTACCATGGGATGAGCCCTGGAGGGAAAAGAGGCCCAAGAAAGCTGAATAATATTCAAGGATCACCTCCTAGTTTATGATCACCTCCTACCTTGGCTCAGGAGCAATGCATCCTAATAAAGACAAATTAGGGCAAGAACACCAAGAAGCCTACATGGATAAACAAGGAGCTCCTGGACAAATTCCAGAATAAAAAGGAGGGCTACAGAGCATGGAAGGAAGGATGCATGGGAAGAATATAAAGAAATAATCAGGGCAGCCAGGGATCAGGTTAGGAAAGCTAAAGCCCTAACAGAACTCAACCTGGCCAAGGATATTCAGAGCAACAAGAAAAACTTCTATAGGTACATTGGGGTAAAAGGAAGACTAGGGAAAGTATGGACCCTCAGGAAAGAAATGGGAGACCTGGCCACCTGAGACATGGAAAAGGCTGAGGTACTCAATGACTTTTTTTCCTCAGTCTTCATTGGTGAGAACTTCAGCCGCATTGCCCAAGTCACAGAAGGCAAAGGCAGGGACTGGGAGAATGAGGAACCACCTACTGTAGGAGAAGATCAGGTCTGAGAATATCTAAAGAACCGGAAGTTGCAGAAATCCATGGGACCTGATGAGATACATCTGCAGATCTCTAGGGAACTGAGGATATAGCTCCCAAGACTTTATTCATATCTGAAAAGCCATGGCAGTCTGGTAAAGTTCCTGCTGACTGGAAAACGGGAAATGTAACCCCCATTTTTGAAAAGAGAAACAAGGAATATCCGGAGAACAGGCTGGTCAGTCTCACCGCAGTGCCCAGCAAGATCATGCAGTAGAATTTGCTGGAAACTGTGCTAAGGCACAAGATGTTGACTGGTGAGAGCAAGGGTAAGTTGTGCCTGACAAATTTGGTAGTGACTGACATCATTTAACTGGATTTGTGTAAAGCATTTGACACTGTCTTACATGTCAATATGGTCTCTAAACTGGAGAGGCATGGATTTGACAGGTAGACCACTAAGTGAACATGGAATTGGCTGGATGGTTGCACTCAAAGAGTTGTGATCAATGGCTCAATATCCAAGTGGAGATCAGTGATGAGTGGTGTTCCTCAGGGGTCAGTCTTGAGACCCATACCGTTAAACATCTTTGTTGGCGACATGGACAGTGGGATCAAATGTGCCCTCAGCAAATTTGCTGATGACACTAAACTGTGTGGTGCAGTCAACTTCCTGGAGGGAAGAGATGGCATTCAGAGGACCTTGACATGCTTGAGAGGTGAGCCAATGACAGCCTCATGAATTTCAACAAGGCCAAGTGCAAGGTCCTGCAAATGGGTCAGGGCAATTCTAAGTACAAATATAGGCTGGTTGGAGAATGGGTTAAGAACAGCCCTGAGGAAAAGGAGTATTGATTGACAAGAAGCTAAACATGACCCAGCAATGTGCACGTGCAGCCCAGAAAGTCAACTGTGTTCTGGGCTGCATCAAAAGAAGCATGACTGGCAGGTTGAAGAAGGTGGTTCTCTCGCTCTGCTCTCAAGAGACCTCACCTTGGGCCTCCAACACAAGAGGCATGTGTACCCGCTTGAATGAGTCCAGGGGAGGGTTTTTCAGAAGGTACTACTGTAAGGGTGACTGCAAGACCTTTTGAAAACCGTAACATTTTACAGAATAAGTCTTTTCAGTGAGCAATCATGCAATACTTGGGCACTCAACAGCTGATTAAGGCCATGACTGCAAGTTTAAATTCTTTGATGAAAGCTAATGCCTGCTGGTGGGTTGATAAGATATGCAGCTTAAAAATATCTAACTGAAGATGAGATGCCATTATGTTGATTATTGTGTCCCAAGACTTGATGTTTTCAGACTGCAGCCTGGAAATTAGTAACTGAAACAGTGATATGAGAGTCATCTATGACGAATGCTGGTTGTAAATAGCTACGAGGTAGATGGTATACTTGCAGGGTCAAAACTCCCTAAAACTAGCAACACTGGCTTCTGTGGTAATTAGGACTACTGCTTTAAGACAGAAGACATCAATATTAAGGATATTTTTTTTTCTAAATTAGGTCTTATTTCACACCTGTTATTAAATTGACTTCTCCTAGTTTAGTTAATGTCAGGGGAAATGAAAGAGAAATGTTTCTTTTTATTTTTTTTTAAATCAAAATATTTTCCTAAATACATGTTTCAGCCACGTCCAAAGTGTTTCTATGTATGTTTTGAAAAACACTTAAAAGATGGCAATTGCATTGTAGCCCTTTAACTAAAGTAGCAGTGCAATAATGTAACTCTCTGCCATAGAGCATTCACTTTCCAGAGACCTTAGCCAAGGAGACTAAGTCATGGTCATCTAGGTAGGGGAGCAATTTAGGACTCCAATCTCCTTTTCTAAGCAGGGTCAACACTGAATTCAGACTGCTTGCTGCAATGGGTTTGCTCAGCTGGGAGAGGTTGAAAAATCAAAGCAATAGGGTCTGTAGAAGACAGGAAGCCATTAGTACTGGCAATTAAGGACAAAAATATTTTACATTTTAGTGACTTGGCATGTTTAAGCTTAGCACAGGTTCATTCTTATATCTCATGATGCTGTGCTAAAACCATCTCAACAAAGCAGGTGGCTAAGAAGGGTGTCAGCAAAGAAGCAGCTGCAGTCTCATCATTTAGCCTAGAAGTACCTTCGACTTCATTATTAAAGGGGCATATAGGGCAGTGATATTACTGTAGAAGGACTCACTGTCTTGTTTACTAGGGCCACAGCTTGCCTTTGGAGCTGGTACTGAAACCGCCCCCTCCCCAGTGCTCACATGCACCAGCTTTTCTCTTTGTATGGCACAGTGCTTCATGTACTGCCCCATTAAAACAGTTCCCTTTGTTAGAGAGTTCTCATTCCTCTTTAATTATGTCCTCCAGAGTGGCATTCAAGGATAGGTTATTTTCCTTCTTTGTAGAGGATGTGGAATAATTTTCCCAAGGCAGTTTAAACTTCCTCTTTCGTTTAGTAATCCTAGTGTTTTAAATTACTCTTTTAATCACTGTCTCAAAGTAATCACCATGCAGTAACCTGTCCTGTGATTCTGACTCAGGAATCAGAAAGTTCGCCTTTTCTGTGGCTGAGGAAGTAACAGAGAAGTGACTATTTTGTGGTTTATTTTTTTTTTAATTAATAATTTGCCTTTTTTCTTTTTTTTTTTTTTTTCCTTTCCCCTACTTTCAAGAGGATCTGAGTTGGAGGAGGGATAATGTTTCCTGGATGCTTCAAATTTCCCTTCTTCTTTTAGGATTTTTGATTAACTCCTCAGTTTTAATGATTATCATCCTCTGCAGAATTCACTTCCATTAAAAAACATCTTTTCCCGATCTGATTAAACTCTCTTTCTTTAGTTCTT
This sequence comes from Forpus xanthops, assembly GCA_032466535.1. Classification (NCBI taxonomy): domain Eukaryota; kingdom Metazoa; phylum Chordata; class Aves; order Psittaciformes; family Psittacidae; genus Forpus; species Forpus xanthops. The sequence continues at coordinate 7,918 of JASSUY010031194.1, read as the reverse complement.
GTTGAGCCCTTTGTGATATGTAGAATCCAGCAGGGCTACAATTAACCAGCTCCACTCTTTAGAGAGTTGCTTGAAGCCACCTTTTAAAAAACCTATAGAAAAGAATTAAATGTGTGGTCTCCATTTCTGTGAAACAGCAATGCTTACAATAATAGACTACCACACTTGTCTAAGAATACATGGGGCAGCTTTTTTTTTCCTACAGACCCAGTTCAGCATATTGTTTCCTGTGTGGGCTTCACTTTCATTCTTTTCTACTAACTTTGCTTTCATGGATCCCAAACAAAGAGAAATAGTTGATAGCTATGTTCAACATTTGTTCCTGGGCTATACATTTTGTGCTGCCAACTTACAAGCTTTGGCATGCAGGGATCCCAGCACAATTTGATCAGAAAATTTTAAATACCTTGGGATTTCTACCCCTTTTCCTGCAGCTTGCATTCACAGTTATTTTAATTTCGCAAATTTTTAGCTATATCCATAGGATGGCAGCTTTGCGTGGAATGTAGGTGGTGCTGAAATGGATGGGGAACATCTACGTAAACAAGACATAGAGACAGAAAGTATAACCTGCTTTTGCAGATGACAAGAAATTGTTCCCATTATATTTTCAATCTGTCTTGAGGAAGCTGCCTTTTTCTTTACCCATTTTAAAAGGGGTGATTTTTCACAACTGGGTAGTACGTTATGTACTCATTTTCTCTCTCTCTCTTTTAAAGCCTTTGTGACCACTGGGGACAAGATGCCTTCCTATCTGAATGGACTTTTGGGAAATCCTTCTTCTTCTTGAAAATCCAGACTTCTTTCATCTGGTTTTGGAGATGTCTGAGAATTTACCAGTGAACCTTATTAACCACAGAACTGTTTTCAAAGAGCAAATGGACCTGATTTCATTGTTTCTTATCTGAGTCATATTCTTCAAAACAAGGAGGCTAGGTGTTTTCAAAGTATGTAAGGGAAGGAAATGGTGTGACTAATCTAAGCATGATCTGATGTACACAGGCCTTGCTTCTGAGGCAAGGGCCTTAGAAGTTCTTGACAAAGTGGAAGACCTCTTGCATTTTGGACAGTGACTGGTGTAATATTATTTCTGAAGTACAAAATTACAGTAAATTGTATAGAGAACATTTCAAGAAAAAGACATTGTGTGCAAGTTAACAGTGTCTTCTATGGAAGAAGATTCTCTTTCAAGGAATTCACCTTGCCTGCCAATTGAAACAACACATTGCACAGAATATATCCATTTAGAAGGACCATGCAATGGTATAATGTGTGGTAGAATAGCTGTCACTAACATGGGGCTAATACTTTTGACCTTTCCATTCTTTTGGTTTCACCCTCAAAATAAAAAGATATTCTGAATCTTGATGGAGGCTAAAGTGGGACTTGCCCTCGCTTTCTTCTGGAAGGACTAGTTCTAGGTTAAAAATTGAATAGGAATAATTATATATTGGTGATTAGCACTGGTAAAGCGAGTTCTGACTCTGAGAAGCTATTTCCAGCCATCTGTTCTTGTTCTCCCAGTTTACTCAGGCAAAACTGACTAAATCACATTGTAAGAAACGCCAGCAGTCTAAACCTTTCAAATCTGGTGTTACAGATCATGTCTGAGAATGTTTGCTGAGGATCTGACTCCATGTGCACACACAGAGAAACCAGCTGTACTGGAGACCAAGGGCAGTCATTCATGCTCAGGTTTTAGAAAAAGAAATCAAACTCATACCATATTAACCAAACCCCACTATCAAAATAAATGGGCAAGGAAAAAAGTTAACAAAGGAAGATATAAGGCTATGCTCTTCACTGAAGTCCTTCCTATGAGTAAAAAATTTTTGTGCAATAATTTCTTTTATGCTATACTATGTGTTTCAGTGTTCCAGATACTCAAAGATAGGAGCCTACTCAGTTTCTCTTGCATGTCTAACAAAAAGCTGGGAGAATTGATCTATTCCAGAAGTGAAATTTGGTGGTAATAGCTTCAGGCTTTGAAATGAGTAACTTTTAGAAGAAGCAGATGGCTAATAATGAAGAAAAACAAATGATATGTGGTCACACCATGACATATACTTTTTTTTTAAAAAAAGAGTCTATTTTTCTGCCATTATATCTATTTCCTATGAAATACAATCTTGTGTCCACTTTCACTTTGAGCCAACATGTACTGGCACTGCCACAACCCTGTGTTTTTCCTCCCGTATTTTCATCTCTGTCCAGTAATTTCTGCATCTATGTTTCTGTAGCTTCAGTGGTGAACTGAATCTCAAAAATGGAGATGAGTCAAAATAACAGAGGAAAATATTAATGGAAAGAGGTATTTCTAATGAGGTTTCAAACAAGGTTTCGTCCACCCTTCGTGATCCAGTTCACCTTGCATGGCAGTGACAAACACATTATGGGATCAGAGAGTGGATGAGGCAGGTGGGACACAGAGCAACTTCTGGAGGTACTGTGCAAAGACTCTGAAGCAATGACCTAATTAACATTCTCAGAGCTCTGAGCCAATTTCAGTTTCTTGGCAGCGTATGAGGGGTTTTTGTTTGCCTGTCCTGTTGTCAGTTTGGGTTTGGTTTTATTTAATTCTTTTTTGCTGTTGGGTTTTGTTTTTTTTTTTTTTTTTCCCCATTATTTTTTAGTAAATAACTGCCTCTAGAATTTTGGATTAAAGATCCATCATTGGTTTGGTCTTACGTGAGGCACTTCAAATGTAAAGTCCATTCACTACTCAGCCTTAAATTTGGCAGCTCTGAAGTAACCCCCAGCTTATGGATGCATGTCAAAAGCAAATAACTAAGCAAAAATGAGTAACAGGGGTCAAGGTATATAAGAAGTTCTGCAGACGTATTATAACAGTGACTCAGGAGGACAGCATATTAGTAAATTAGGCTTTTGCCAGATGTAAGAACTGATCCTTTTTCAATTGGGTATCATCTGAAAGGTCAAGAAGTAATGAAGCATGGGCGTACAGATCCCCTATTGCCATGTGTTGCTACAAACTCTTATCTCATAATGCACTATCAGTTACAAGATACCAAACATAATAAACCAACATCCTGTGGGTGTCCGAGGTGCAGATCAATGGACTAAAGAGTATTCTGCAAGAAATGACAATGGACGGAACAGTAAAGAAGGGGCATTTTATACTGAATTCCCTAATTTTACAGTTTCAGTGTATTTTCAGTTTTCTGATGCTTCACATTCCAGTGCTCTCCTGTGATGCAACTGAGTGCTGTTTACTCTTGAATAATTATCAAAAGATCAGAAGCCAAATCCTTTTCTGATTTACACCAGCCCATAATAAGCTGCCTCTGTTGATTTTTAGCTAATTTGGAGTCACTCCAAGTGCATAGTGGTGTAACTGACAATAGAATTTGTCCCTGTATCTCCACAAGAAATAATTTCCTAGATGGATACAAGTCCTGGTACTAAGGTAAATGTGACAGAAAATCTGTGATTAGGTTGGATTGACTTCCACACTAGGAACCTTTTTTGTAAATACTATATATAAATACCAGAAAAATGCTGTTTGTTTTATATATCTGTGGATAAACACAATTTTATTAGAGCTACCAATATGTAATAAGGAAAGTAGCCATTTTAAGTAACAGATGTCCTATAGCAGCCCCCACAAAACAGAGGAAGGAATGAATCTTAAAAATATTGTTGGGAAAATGGAGTTCCATGTTGCCACTAAAAGTAGACCTTGTTTTCTTTTGCTGAGCACTTTCAATGTCTAGACCTTGGTTGTTAAATTTGTATCCCCTCTAATTTTAAGAAAAATTCAGTAAGGTCACGCTTGTCACTTGGGTATAATACACTTATTCAAATGGGCATGCCACTTCTTGAATGAGAGGGCAGGTACTGAAGGAACTTTCCAAAGTTTTTTTTTCAATGCTTTATTTATATGACTTGTATGTAGGTGTTTAGGTTGTACAGTCCATTGTTGTAGCCTTGTTTTGAGGCAAAACTCATAAATTCTCCTTAATCCTCTTAACCCATCAGTGAATCAGTAAGCCACTGGAACTACTCTATTTTTTACTGAATTTCAGCTCTATTTTTTACTGATTTTTTTCAATTTTTTTTCTATATTTATTTTTTACTCTATTTTTTTATTAAATTTCCAACAAAGGAGGGGATGTAAACAAGCATAATCAATTAGATTTGGCCACATTAATACAATTCAAAGTAATATCTTCTCTTCCTCATCATTACATATTGTATATTAATGAGGGGTTTTCAAGTACCTTTATATGATAAGATAATATTTAATATCCACCATGACCAACTGCTCGGCTCCCATAAGTTTTTTTGTGTAGTAATGTCATTTCTTCTAAAGTCCTTGGTCATTGGTTATCTCTGCTTCACTTGATTATATGCATGCTATCTCTTCTAATCTCATTGAGATGAGTTCCCTGTTTCTTGAGATCATTGCAAAATCCAAAACCTTTGAGTAGCTGGTTTACTTTTCCACAGATGCTGACATGCAGGCCACTGCCTCTGTATCTTTGGTCTCTTCTTGCTCTTACTACTGGAGACTTGTTCCAAGTTCCAATTTGCTCTTCAAGCAGATGTGTTTTGGAGATTTTCCCTCAGGACCAATGTTTTTCCACTTTTTAACCTTAGTGAAATGTAAAACAACCTCCAGATAAACCCTTACTGTGGAGTGTTTGCTGCAACAAGATGCAGGAAATTTAATCTATATGGTCTAGATATTTGTGCAATTTAGACATTATTGGTGAAGTTCATCACTGCTGGAGGCCAGAGTATCAGTCTAAAGATCTTTCTACAGTATTCACTGTCTGCCTGTTGCACCTCTACCAACTGCAATTGACATATTCACACTAGAGCCCCACTGAAATCACCAGCGGAAGTAAGGACCTCCATATGTGGCTCACTGCAAGAGTATTAGTCAAGAGTTACTATCTTACTGCTGTTGGCTTTTTATTTTCTACTGCGGTTTTGAGCTGTATTTATTCCACATGAGTTTTACCACAGTCGCTCTTTTATCCCCAACATATTCTCACTCCCCAGCAACACAATCTTAAACCCCACAAATAATAGTATGAATCAAATATTATGTGCTGGAAGACATGAATCATAACATTTGAGATGGCATTCCTGCCTGCATCTGTGATTCATTCTGATTTATTGAGAAAAAAACAGGGCAAAAAGTTTCTGTGTTTTGCTTTGGCTCTTTTAGTTTTTGAAATCCACTGTTAATGACTGAGCTGCAGTCTGTTTATGATCAGAACTCTATGATGGTTTACTTGTATTGTCAAGTACCAGTGAAGGCAACTCTTCTGGACAACACAGATACTTACTAATCCATACAGTTGCATTGAAAGCTACAGGCTGTTTCAGAATTAACCTTGACTTCAGCACAGGGTCTCTTAAACTGTGTTCAGTTCTGTGCATACATTTTAATTCAGACATTCTAGTGTAAAAATTAACTATATGTCTGGATAACTTGGAACCCACTGAATGCCCTTTGACATTATGCAAGGTCTTGTTAACTGCTAAAAGGGTGAAAGAGAAATAGGATCAAGATCTTAGTTTACAACTATTAGCCAAGAGTAAGAAAAAAATCAAAGCCACATTAATAAACTAAATATTACCTCCCACTGATCACTGACTACCAGGCAGATAGAGTTCATTATGACGGACTCCTAAGAGGGTCTTCAATAAAGTAAAATATTGAGGTTGGCGTTTGTCTTGCTTGCTGCCAGAAAGGTCTAAATTGAGTCCCAGTTGTTTTTCAGATTAATCCATTTGAGAGTATAGAATCTGGCAAGAGTATTTTACAACTTTTTGAAAATATGTTTATGCTTAATATAGTTTGGGATCTTTCATGTGTCTGTGCTTAATTATAAAACACTCATATCAAGTACAAAGTATCAGCATGAATGACTAAGGAGACTTGGTAGAAATAAGCAAAGTATAGCAGCAGAAAGCAAAGATCAGCTTGGATGAGGGACTGAACCAAAGCATCTGCAATGTTTTTCTGATATCTTGCCATGTTTTAAAAGTGATGACTGCTCCTGCAATACTTCTGTTGCTGGGGGCCTGGTTCTTCCTCGTGTTTACACCATTTTTAGATCAGTTAACTTGAGAATTAATTACATTTCTGTAAATCAAGAGAAGGAGAAGAATTTGGCTTAGTCTTTCCTGTCAACTGGAGAAATGTAATAACTCTCTGCTGGAGACTTTAAAAGAAATCTGAATGTAGAATGAAGGGTCTAAGATTTTAGCTTTCAAGCCCTACATGACTGGGTTGGAACTTACAATGTATCATCTAGAGTTGGCTGTTAATTTTTCAACCCAATGATTGTCCCTTAGAAAAAAAACACCAAGAAAACAACACCCAAACAGCAGTGTTCAGTGAAGCAGCAATGACTTTTTACTTAAAGGCATTGGTTTTGACTGAAATTTTGAAGTGAAGAGTTTTTCATCTAGATTGGAATTTTGAGAGCAAGTAAAAACCCATCCAAGAAGGGAAAATATTCTCCTAGTTAGATGAACCGCAGGTAGGGAGGACCGAGGTGAAAGGAGGGTCTCGAACACTCTCACATATCAAATGAAGCTAAACACCAAACAACTGGTTGTTCTGATCTTCATCCTGATGTCCCTCCCTGTGGTCATCTTGAATGGGGGGTGGCGAGTTTTAATTTCACGGGAGTCTGAGATAAGTTGAAGCTTGCTGAAGACTCTTAGAATCATAGAATAGTTAGAGTTGGAAAGGACCTCAATATCCACTAGCTTCAACCCCCCTGACATAGGCATGAACACCCCACAATAAATCATGTCACTCAAGGCTATGTCCAACCTGGCCTTGAACACCACCAGGGATGGAGCATTCACAACTTCCCTGGGAAAACCATTCCAGTGCCTCACCACCCTTACAGTAAACAATTTCTTCCTCAGATCCAATCTAAACTTCCCCTGTTTAAGTTTGAACCTGTTACTCCTTGTTCTGTCACTATAGTCCCTAATGAAAAGTCCCTCCCCAGCATCCCTATAGGCCCCCTTCAGATACTGGAAGACTGCTATGAGGTCTCCACGTAGCCTTCTCTTCTCCAGACTGAACAGCCCCAACCCTCTCATCCTATATTGATATGGGAGGTGCTCCAGTCACCTGATCATTCTAGTGTCCCTCTTCTGGACTTATTCCAACAGTTCCGTGTCCTTTTTATGTTGAGGTCACCAGAACTGCACACAATACTCCAAGTGAGGTCTCATGAAAACAGAGTAGAGGGGCAGAATCACCTCCCTCTTTCTGCTGGTCACACTCCTTTTGATGCAGCCCAGGATCCAGTTGGCTTTCTGGGCTGCAAGAGCACACTGCTTGCTCATATTCATTTTGTCATCGACAAACACCCCCGAGTCCTTCCCCTCAGGGCTGCTCTGAATCTCATCTCTCCCCAGCCTGTAGCTGTGCCTGGGATTGCTCCGACCCATGTGTAGGACCTTGCATTTGTCATGGTTTAACTTCATTAGGTTGGCATCAGCCTCCCTCATAAGCGTGTCAAGGTCCCTCTGGATGACATCCCTTTCCTCCAGCGTATCAGTCAAACCACACAGCTTGGTCATCAGCAAATTTGCTGAGGGCGTACTCAATTCCACTGTCCATGTCTCCAACAGAGATGTTGAGCAAGATTTGCCCAATACTGATCCCTGAGAGACACCACTCATTACTGATCTCCAGCTGGACTTTAAGCCATTGAGCAGTACTCCGTGCGCGGCCATCCAACCAGTTCTTTTTCCACTGAGTTGTTCACCTATCAAATTGAAGTCTCTCCAATATAGAGACAAGGAAGTCATGTGGGACAGTGTCAAACACTTTGCATAAGTCCAGGTAGATGACACCAACTGCTCTACCCCTGTCCATCAGTTCTGTAGCTCCATCATAGAAGGCCACCAAATT
>JASSUY010031193.1:12687-27712 GCA_032466535.1 Forpus xanthops | reverse complement strand
ATACTGGAAGACTGCTATGAGGTCTCCATGCAGCCTTCTCTTCTCCAGGCTGAACATCCCAAACTCTCATCCTATCTTCATAGGGGAGGTGCTCCAATCCCCTGATCATCCTCGTGGCCCTCCTCTGCAATTGTTTCAACAGTTCCATGTCCTTTTTATGTTGAAGACACCAGAACTGCACACAATATTCCAAGCGAGTTCTCACTGTATTATGAAAAATAAGACTTGCAATGAATGTGAGAGTTGGCAACCTTTAGCATCTTAGATGATAAATCTCAAATGCTCAGAAAAACCTTTCATTGTAATTTCTAGTTAACAAAAACCCCAACAAACCACAAACAAAACTAAACCAATCACCCCGACCCTCCCAACCCAAACACAAAACGACAAATTATTCTTTTCAATCTGGGACTAGAAAATATTCCTCAAGAGACAACATATCCTGCCTTTGTTGTGATTACCATATTCTATCTCTCTATTTGTCCATAAGGCCATTGTAATGGGACAGTCAAGGATTTAATCCCACTTGGAATGTAAACAAATTTTTTAATGTTTGCAATTTCTGCAAGTAATAGCATCTTCTGATTGAGCCTTAAAATCCGAAATCTTGATTTTTCTGCATCAAGCTTTGTTAGACTGCTTTTTATTTCAGCTTCAATGATAGAGTAGCCAGAATAAGTAGTCTCCAAGTCAGAAATTTTTCTTTGGCTTGTTAGATCAGGGGATGGTTATATAGCTCATTAATCTCCTGCGATATTGAGACTAAACACTTCACTGTAAGAAGGGTATAACTATTGTCTCTGCCTGCAAGTTTTCACTGCATGGAGATTTTCAATATTTATTCCCACCCCTTTAATATGAAACTGTACGTTTCATCTGACAAGTTTAAGTCAGATGATCAGATTGTCTGTGCCTATCTCAATCTTACAGCTGCAGGAGACAATATAATTAATGTCCCTGTTATAGAAGAGGGCAAAATGCCCTGTCTCCTGACAGGGCCATTTTATGTCAGCCTGGCAGTCAGGAAATGGTCTTTTCCTGATAACTGGTACCATAAGAAAAGCTTTACCCTAAGCTGTGTACAAACAGGGGTGTCATCTGACTGAATGGTGCTCATTTTGTCACTTGGGGATGTTGGGAAATACAGGTTGTCACTTGTAGTCACAAAAGAAAAGGTGTTATCAGCAACAGCCTACTTAGTGGAGGAAGTCCACAAGGGATTCTGGACCCCAAAGGAAGAAGAAGTGTTTCACTCATGTCCCTTAACATGCTATTTAATTGGTACCTTGTATCTGCTTACTTAAACCTTAATTGAGGATTCATCTTACAACTTTCAAAGTCCATTCACTGGTTCTCTGGGCAGAGAGTATCAGACGACCACCTGAGTCCCAAACAGGCAGTGTTTATCTTGCAGTAAGCAGCCCTGTGGAGTGCTGCCTTATTTTGACAATGATTACTGGCAGCCTAGAGAAGTCTTTTGTGTGTTTGGTAAATGATGGTTTGTGCAGCAATATTTGCATTAATATTATATTGATATTTTTTAGAGGGATAGGCATATTAGATACTGGTGACAGGATTTTTCCAAACCATGTTACTTACTAAGGATAACCCTGATATCTGCTATCCCTGCTTAATTAAAATTACTAAAATAAAGCAATTTCAGTAAAAGTGGAGCTGAGTTTGGGATGTAAGCTTGTGTTTTTCAAAGGGAGTGTGAATACCTGGCCAAAATATATTCAGGTACAAAAGTGTTCGCATTCCCCCTTGTGCATTTTTATACATTTTGAATAATATTTTTTCAGAGAGAGAATGACTTCTTTCTTTCATCAACAGCATATCTTTTAAGCTTTTGTTAATTTGAACATTATAAAATTATTTGATAAATAACCAGAAATTTCTTAAGCCAGCTAGTACAGAGAAAGAAATTCATTCCTAAATACTCTGTTTCCAGAGATAAAAGTTTATTATTGCAAAAGTTGCTTATGCATAATTAGTTTGTACCCAAAAAATAAATATACCTGCTGCAATTTATGAAGTTAGCTCTGAGAAGGAATTTTACTTTCTTGTGAAAACAAGATTTTTCCCCACATCAGTTTGCATTTGTATATCTGTGACACTTGTACAGTGATGAAAGATCTCCCATGATCTGAGAATCCACCAAAACCAGCAGTCAGTATGCCACCTAAATAGTATTTTTGGAAGAATTTAATCTACATTTGAGTTTGCTGTCAAAAGATGATCCAAGGTAAATTCAATGTAGTTTCATTTTTTGAGGGGAAAATTTCACGAGTAGCCAGTCCCAGTATGAAATCCCCACTCAGTCTGATGATTGCAAACCCTTTCACATGAAGAGAAGCACAGTACTTCTGCTTGTGTTACTGTATCCTCTTCCCCATCCCCCAGGAATGGTACTTAGCAGACAAAGTGCTGTCATTCGCATTGCTGTAGAAAAGGAAGGTCGATGCTTGTGTAGATGTAGGCCTGTTTTGTTCAATGGAATGAGACTGTTGTGAGATTCAGACTAGCTATTCCTATTCTGCATTTTCTTAATACTGCAAAATCCATTATAAAGTTTTCAATGTGTTTTTTCTTACCAGAACATATGAATTATATCAAAAGTAGACAAGCTGTTTCTTAGCTGGCTTACCCTATACAGTATTGTTATTTCTAATGACACAGTGGCGAAAAGGTAAAATGGGTTTATGCATCAAATGAGAATGATTTTTGTCTCTTAAAATGGACGTTATTGAGCAACTTCACAAGAATGGTGCTGATTTACATGAGCTCATATTCTGGTAGTTAATCACAGACTATGTTTGAGAAAGCTGCCTTTGTAATGAAAATAGTGCAAAGAAAGAATTCTGAGTACCAGGAAAAGAAAGCAACCTTTAAAGCAATTGAAGCTAAGCTCAGTATTTTCCCTGTGCCTCACTCAGTGCCAACTCTTTGGGAAACGTGAATAGGAAAATACCATTAAAAATAGTCCCATTTTTTAATGCCTGTTCTGCGAAACTGTGTAAAGTTTTCTTTGTTTCTTTTCAGCACAAATTCCTACAGTATTTAACTCTTTAAAACCATTGTTTCATCACAGGGAAAAGCTATTTTTTGCTTTCTCAGTTTCAATCTCAAATGCTATTAATATTATCAGCTAAGCAATGACTCTAAAATCTGCCCTTTACTGGTGAAAATCTGGATGATTCAGATAGATAGCTATAAATAATGCCCCTTCCTGGGAAGGAAATATTCCCCACAAATTGAACAAGTGAATGAGAAATCACTATTATTCCTTTCCTCTGCACTTGCTGAAAATGACAAAATCATATTTTAATAGCTAAGTATCATGCAGCGGAGAGGATTCACCTGCAGTAACTCCCCATGTGTTATTTGTCAGAGATATAACTAAGTGACATTTGACCATTCATAATTACGAAAGGTGGTGTGAAAGAAAAGCTGTATTAGCAACATACAACTGAAACAAAACTGTGTCTTCTATTGGGGGGCAAGGAGCACTGTAAAAAAACTTTCATTTTTTAGGGGGAAATAATTGGCTTAATTAGTACTTCTCCTAAATGGGCACTTCCCCTACGATTTGAATTTCATCACACAGCCCTTATGGAAATAGTGATATTGTGGTTTAGTGCTGTAAAAAGCTCTTGTTGGTTGAAGAAACAGAGGAACTAATGACACAACATTACCTTACCTGTCATCCCACAGTGTTTAGCAATCTATACAGGTATGATGTCCTAAGTATGTGCCCCCACTGAATAGCAGTTTATTACAATGAATGAGAGAAGATGACAATCCAACAAAAATACTGTAATAAACTGTTTTAAAGGAAAAAAAAAAGGGGGGGGAGGGAGAAAAAGAGAAGGGGAATAAAAGTCTTGAACTTTTTTCTCTTACAGTTATTACTAGCTTTTAACTTAGTGCAGGTACTGAATAAGATATGCCAATGAAGTTGATTTAGCCCTTTCTGCTGCTTTCTGCTCTTGAACACCTTTGTATCAGAGCTGCTCTTTCAGGGGTGCTATGACAGACTCTGGCAATAAGCCTTTTTGAGAAATCTCTGGAAACTAAGATCAATTCAAGTGTTTTATATAGAGAAATAAAAAACATAGAGAGATGGTTTATTGTCTGTATTTATGTACTTGGGTCTTCTCCAGAAGCAACCTCTTAAAAGCAGTGTGAAGTCCAAGTTAGAGTAATTTGAGATAAAGAAATTGTAGAAATCCTTTTAGGCACTAACCCCAGGAACTGGTAATGAAGGCTTTGTGGCGAGGGGCTGGCATCTAATGGCAGTATGTTCCTGTACTGCCATCTCTGTGAGGCGCTGATGCCTGGTGTGTGACTGGGGTACATCCACGTTCACTAGCACTGCACTGTTGACCCCATTTCAGTTCACAATACTGCTGCAGATGTACTGACTTTACTGAAATTCGTGGGTGCTCCTCCTGCTTTTATAGACACAATATACAACTAGGAAGAATGGTCTGGCAGGATGCAAGTAATGTATAACTGACATCTGTTTTAGAGCCTTTTGTGTTGCACTTTGCCCTAATACCATCAGACCAGGGCAAGTGTGGAAGAAAGGACGTGAGCACAGCTTCTATGCTGAGGTATTTCAAGGTGTCTGAGATTTGGGATGCCATGTCTGTATGTGTATCAGCATAAGCCTTTAAAATTCAGCTCATCCAAAACTTTTCTCTTCCCTTTTTCTTCATTATATTGCTCAATCATCCAACCCTAGTCCTTCTTGCTCTGGAAATTTCAAGTAAGATGAAAAGGGAAACCGTAATCAGCACAAGGTTGAAGAAAAAAAATGAAAATTCCAATTAGGGAAGAGAGAACAAGGTATCATAAATGCACTCAAACCAAAGAAATAGTGAATTGGGAAATACATGTCTGATGTCTGAATGCCTGACACAGGAATTTTTGTGGATATGTAATTTACAGAAAGGCTCAATTTATATAATGTAGTAGCTGCGAGCATGCATTTGTGTGTTATCAGATGAATAATTGGGATTCTACAGATCGTGTCAGGAGCCCTGCATGGCAGATAGGAAAAAAACAGAAGATAGATGAATAGTCTTGTAAAGAGAGAATTTTTATTTATAAGCAGCATATGAAACAATTTTGACTGTATTTTTCACAAAAAAAAAATTGATGCCTGCAAACTGTCTTTTAAGTTTTTTTTTGAGAGGAGAAAAACTCCTTTATAGAGAAGAAAGCTATAGTTGAGGAGAGTTGCAAATACTTTTAATTTAATCTGTGTAAAAGATCACAGGGAAGCTTTTTTTCTTTTTCTTGTGTGTTAAATTGTCCTAATGCTTGAACAGATAACATCTGCAAGCTTCTTTAAGATAATCATTAAGTAACAGGTGCTAAGTGTAATTATCCGTGTGCTGGAGGACATTGGTTTATGCTGGGTTTGTTTTGCTGGTTCAGGAAGGTAGCTGTCTTGGCTTATTTAACCATATAGCAAAACAAAGCTATGGTGAGCTGAAAAAAACCACCTTTCTCCCATTTAGGTATTGCTTGGGAGACCTATATTTATACACTGTAGATTGTGAACTATATAACATCCTTCATATTGAATAAAAACTGTAGTAAAATGTCTCTGCCACAGCTGAAATCGCAGCAGCCTTCTCAGTAGTGTTTGTGTCATGAAACCAAATGCCTTCAGTTTTGCAAGCTTTAAAATTATGTGCACTATCTCTCACTGGTTATTGAGTGCGCTACAGCAGTAGGAGCCCTCCCTGCATCTATGCATTCTTCAACACAAGCAAAGCATGTGTAAATTCCTTTCCTTTCCTTTGGTACTAATGTAGATATAAGCTTAATCTATAGGTAATTTATAGAGAGGAAATTCCAGTTGGAACTTTGGCTCTTGGTGTTAGCTTTAATATTGAATGTATTCTCTTTTTATATTATGAGGGGAAAGGGAGGAGTGTTTTTTGGAGACCATCTGTTTGCTCCCTCTTCTTCTAGAGCTGTAAAGAGTGTAGAGAATCAACAGCAGTGATTTTTCTTTTCAACTGGTTTGGAACTATTCTTCCCTCCAGTCTTCTTTAACCAGTTATTCTAATAGCCTGTATAAATTATTTTGTTTAGCTTCACTAATAACCTATATAAATTATTTTGTTTAGCTTCACTAAATCATGTAAAGGAATCACCAATGGGAAAATTATAGAGCATGAGATGATTTTTAATAGGTTCCACATTAGATTTGTAATAGTTCTGAAAACAGAACCCCAATTTCATCTAACCACCTTCTGTTCCTTGAACAGACTGCAGACATTTTTAGTTTGTATTATAACTACCTGATTTGATAGTATGAAAGTGACCAATCTACTCCAACAGCAATTACAGTGAGAGAGTCAGAGGAAAACCAAGTAATAATGCAAAACATATTTGCCCTGCAGTCCCATCTGTATGAAGACGGACATATGCATCAAAACATTAACTTTCATGGTCAAAGTCCTGTGTGAAGATTAGTGGAAACCTGCAGTACAGAAGAAGAAAACTGAGTTAGATTTGGTTCCAGCTTGTTGGCTTTCCCTATTTTTAGAGAGAGAAGGAATGAAAATGAGACTGTAGAAGAAATAGGTATAAGGTCCAAGAAAGCATAGTGATTTGAAAAGTCTGAGTGACATTGACCCAAATGCAATCTTTCTGTAGTTTGCTGGATAAGGAAAAAAAAAAAAAAAAAAAAAAAAAAAAAGAAAGAAAAAGTATTGATTTTTGCTTTTTTAAAGCTGCTGCTGTATGATTTCTTAACTCTTGCAGTTTTGCCTCTGATGTATTGATTGCTACTGATGCTTATCTCAGAGTCTGTACAAAGTCTATCCCAAACAGTTATCTATTCAACCCTCAAATCCACTGTATGTTTCCGCTAGTTGACCTCAGTTAACCCTTCTTACTTTGTTAAACATCAAATGCTAGCAAGAGAAGTCAACCCTCTCCCTCTGGGATTATGATTATGACTTTTGTCTACAAGGTTTGCTGCCTATGGAAACCTTCGCTGAGAAAGCCACTGCTGCAGTTCAGGCAGCTATGGCACTTTGGGTGAAGGTTGATATTCCTTTGCAAATATAAAGAATTAACCTGACTTAGTCAAGGCAGATTCTCTTTTAGCTTTCCTTTGAGTCTGCAGTAGACTGCAGAGGCACAGATTCTGACCTCATGGTATTGTAAATTTTGAATAGCTCACCTTAGCATAATGCACTAGTACTGGTATAAAACCAATATAAATGTGATCATAATCTATTCTCCCAAGTACTAATTTTTTTCAGAAAACCCATATCTTGTGGCAGTTTTAAGTTTAAACTATATTAACTGATTTATTTAGCAGTTTTTTAAGGTCAGATTTGTTTTTACATTCTTACGTGGAAAGAGAGTTATAGGTCATGACTAATAATAAAAACAGAACGTAATTGGAGCAGACCATTTTAATTATTTTTTTTTTTTAATATTTATGGTACTCCAGGCTTGAAGCTCAAAGTCAGTAGTTTGAGAAGTTCTCTGAATGTGAAATTTGTGGGAGGGATGCAAGGGAGAACTGAAGTATATGAAATAAGTAGTATCTGACTACAGTTTGTTAATGTCATCTGGCATTCTGTAGTGGATATGGGAAATCAATGCCAGAAGCAGAAGTGAATAAATATATACAAGACATTGGAAACAACCAGAAGAAAGAGATTTGAGAGAGAATTCATACTGTAGGGTTTAGAAAAGAGGTAACTGGACAGTGACACCCAACAAGGTTCAATTGCATTATCATAGAATCATAGAATCATAATCATAGAATAGTTAGGGTTGGAAAGGACTTTAAGATCATCTAGTTCCAACCCCCTTGCTATGGGCAGGCACACCTCCCACTAAACCATGCCACCCAATGCTCTGTTCAACCCGGCCTTGAACACCGTCAGCAATGGAGAGTTCACAACTTCCCTGGGCAACCCATTCCAGTGCCTCACCACCCTTACAGTAAAGAATTTCTTCCTCAGATCCAATCTAAACTTCCCCTGCTTAAGTTTGAACCCGCTACCCCTTGTCCTATCGCTGCAGTTCCTCATGAAGAGATAGTCCTTGGAACTTGTCTGCTTAATCACTGTCCAAAGTTACCTAAAATCTGTTCCTGTGCCAGCATTTCCTGCTTCCACAGTAGGACAGGAAGAGAAAGGTATCTTTGGCTTGCATAAAGCCTATCACCTTAAGCTGCTTGTTTATACACTTTTCTGAGTAAAAACAGAATTCAGAGAAAGAAAAGAACAAAAAGGTATTTTTAAGACTGGATTTTCAAAATTCAGTAATGAATTGGAGAGGCATTTTCAAAACCCAAACTTCCTCAAATTGTTGACTTTACTACAGTTTTCTGTTTCTATATTATTTGTACAGCAGACATTACTCTGAAACACTTTCTGTAACCTGTTTCAAGCCACAGTCTTCAAATGAGCATTCACGGGAATTAACATACATCCCCTATCCTGATCTTCCTCATGAGGGTACATTCGTGCCTTGATGCTCCCACTGCATGCAACAAATGCAGGATTTTGATTAATATTTAGGAACTCTTAAAGAAATGTGTTGTTTTTCAAAATGAAAATCATAGATGCTGTTTATCTGTACAGTGACTACAGAGATCTCTATGAATGAAAACTTAAATAGGTTTATTGAAGTGTTTGGAAAAAGAGGCCTTTGGAGTGTATTCTTAGTTCCTGGTCTTTCATGGCATAAGAAGAGAAACACATTAATCAGTGCATCAATCACTGCTATATGCACACAGGATAATATATTATTCATACCATTGGCTGAAGATAACAAAACTGATCTTGGTCTCAACAGAGGCAAACTTTCATAACACCCCCTTATTATATACAAATGACATTTGATTAGCACTCCCAGATAGAATCATTTTTATGTAAAGTTTATGCTGCAGTAGGAAACTGCTCAGTTGTCCTTTTTTGAGATAAGGCTAAAAATAAATTTCTTTTAAGAATCTCAACTTTTAATGTGAAAAAAAATAGTAGGTTTAGGTTTTTCACAGTAAGTGCAAATGCTACTTGATGCTTTCAGACTTCATGGTACCCTTTCTACCAAAGATAACATTACTGAGTGTGCCTCTGTTGCATTTGTTTGGGATAAAATTATCTTCTGCTGCACCAATCAGCTGACTACCATGAAGCTGAACCAGGAGAACTGGGATAATTGTGTTGATTGTAAGATTTCCTCTGCTTCCAAACATCATCTGTGCTCAAAAAGGCAGCAATTTACCAGAAAAACTCTTGTTATTTCAAATTATGACGTGCATGAATTATTTTAATTGCTTTAAGAAGCTATAAACAATTCCTAAAGGAATGCAAGAGAGATAGGAAGAGACAGAGGATTCAATAAAAAGTATTGCTTGCATGTAAACCATATATGTAAACTATTAGAGAACTGATTAAAGTATTTGTAAGGCTTAATCTATTGAGTTGAATATATGCCATAGTCACTAACAGGCTGAAGACTGTATGACCACTGTTAAAATGCATGATAAATCCTTATCACTCCTCTTATCATTCAGAGAATTAGTTTGAAAGATTCTGGCTTATTCTAATGTTCAAAAAATGCGTCTTCTAGTCATAAAATTCCCTTGTAACTCCGTCTAAATGAATGCTTACTTGCCTGAAAGTGTTAATAACTATTGCTTTATTGAAACATTTAATATTTGCTTTCAGATTTTTAATTCAGATATGACCTTTCAACAAATAAGCCTTTGTCAGTGAAAAGTGATGTCATGGAAAGATGCTCCCTTTTCTACTGCTTGCTAAACTACATATATAGAGTGAGTGCATGCAAGCAAAGTTTTAAATCAATGAAGGAAGTTGATTGTTTTGTAATACCCCTCCATTTCCTCAGCATGTTATACTAACTTGTTTTGACTTTTGCAGTACAGAATGCGTTCCTCCTGTGAGAAGTAAGAAAAGGTGTTTGCACAATACTTTTTAAGTGCGTAGCTGGAAAATAATGACAATATAAAGGTCATTGGATTTTTGTTTATTTTGTTTTATAGGTGTTTATAATTCACAAGTGAAAATAAACTTGTTGCTCTCTTTACATAACAGAGATGTTAACAAAATCTCTAGGAAAAATTGTACCTAAAATATTTGACAAATCTTACCTACCCACATGAAACAAAAGGATCAACTCTTAAAACAGATGAGCAGAAATTGCTCCATTTCCTGATTTACCATTCTGAATGTAAGTATGAATGTAAGGGCTGTAACCTGGAAAAACTTGTTTGTAAACTTGCACATACTAGTAGCATTGAGCTTAAAGTGAATATAGATATCTGCATGCACATCTGAAGTCTGAACCTTTGCACTGATTTATAACCTTCTATTTGACACCTAAAGTTTAATGCTGGGGTCTCAATGCTGGGATCTTTAAAGACTGGGGTCTTTAGGGCCAACCTACTGGAGAAACTGAAGGAACATTGATTATACTGTGTGAAAAATGAAATCCGTTGTCACCTTCTGACTATCTGAATGCATTGTGCATAAAGGAATGTATAAATACATGAGGAAACAAGCTGGTGAACATAAGCATAGTGAATTTATCAAGGAAAAATTAGCTTAAATATTCCTACCTTTTTTCCATAACAGAGGGAAATTATTAATGAGTCACAATCCATACTGTGGCATCTTCTAGGTGAGTTCCCTAGGATGTGTCCTAACCATGCTTCTGCTCAGTGTATTCACGAGTGGACTGCATAATGAAATAGAAAACATGAAAGGTAAATATGCAGATGATGCCAGCCTGAGGGGTATTAAAGCTGTATTTAAGGATAACATCAGATTTCAGGGAGAGCTCAGTGAACTTGAGAAAATCTTTATGTTATTGTTTGGCGGGGTTAAAAAAAAAGGATTCAGCATGGTGCAGATGTTGATCATCTGGATCACATTAGTCATGAGGATAAGAACATATGTAATGAGAAAAAATCAAATCCACAAACTCTGAATGTGTAAGAATGATCTCATATGCATGATGGTTAATGAAAAAAGCAAAAGCAAAAGCACATCAGCAAGGTCATAGTGGCATTCGTGAATAGGAGCATCATATGAAAAAATACTACATAAATATTTGGTAATGAGCATTTTTTTTATTTTTGTTTATAGCCATTAAAAAAAAAAAAAAAAAAAAAAAGAAATAAGAATGAGATGAACTGACAAAAGCTAGGGAACAATCAAGAATGATCAGAGGTAGAAACCCCAGAGGAGAGGAACTAAGTTTTTCAGCTTAGAATAGTGGAAACTGAGTGGACTCATCAAAGTTCTTCAAATATATGGGCAGCTACTGTAAAGAGAAACGAGGATGAACTCGTCTGATGGTTATTTGGAAAAAGGAAAGAATATACAAAAATGTACCAAAGGATTATTTGGATTAGACATTTAAATTTTTTTCTACCAGTAAGAGTGTTGAAACATTAGAATATTGCTTTGGGAAACAGAGAAAGCATCATTATAGAGTCTTTTAGAGCAAGCTATGTAACTATGTTTCTGAATCATAGGTTACAATGGATGGAATAAATTGTCTAACAACCTTCACACCTTTTTTTTTTTTTTTCATATTCTGTGATTATTGTATCTTTATGCATAAGGATATGACATGGGTAATAAGCCTTTTTGGAACCAATCTCTATCTCACTGGAGTCACCAGAATGAAGCTCGAATCCACAAATGACTGCAATACATTTATGTCAGTCATGATTCTGAGCTTCTTGTGTTATCCTTCAGCCAAGTTACGTGAATAATTTGTCCTTGTAAAAATGTTAATGGAAAGTGATTGCTCACTCCGCTACTCAAGCTGTAGGCACAATCCTCTGGAATGTATCTGGCCCAAAATAACTTGGGAATGTTTGCGCAGTTTGGTCAGAAAAGCACATTAAAATTTGAAATTACTCTGTCATTAAAGTATGTAGGATTTATTTATTTAAACATTTCCTATAATTTTACTATGTTGATTCATGCTTTTTATATTATTGAGCTGAAGTGATGCCAAGTTTTATGATTTTAACTCCCTTTAAACTACAGATTGTGAGAATAAATTCTGTATTTTCCTGTTACTTTTCTGTATGCTTTCTCTGCTCAAAATTGTAGTGTGAACCAGTGCAGCTCAAAAGCTTTTCTTAATAGGAGTCGAGTATTTTTACCATTGAATGCAAAAGGATGAAAAATAGTTTTCTTTATTTATAGGGATATTCTGCAGCAGACAATCTAAATGCATTTTAGTTCAGAAGGGAATGAAACTTAAGAAATTCAAGATGTAGTATTTCGTATAATGTTTTAGGGCTTAGCTACACCTTGTGTGAGCCCTCCAGTATTTGTTACTACTTCTCTTAAAACCGAACCAAACCACAAAACCCAAACTGTAAACCCAAAATACTATTTAAGCTTCATCCTGGAAGCAGAATTCATAGTGAATGAAAGCATAGTAGAAGCTGAATCTGAAAATTCTTTAAAAAACTACTTTATGTGAGCTTTTAAAGCCGCATGAACATCTGAACACAATACTTCAAATTATTTTGCTCTCCCTGTTGGATATAGCATCATTTAAATAATGAGCGAAGTATGGTGTGAGAAATTAAGCGTTTTGGAAACATTAAGTAAAAGACAGATACAGAGGTTTGCAGAGTCAATGAAGTGCCCTGCCAGGACGTAAAATCATTTTAAGGCTAGAAAACTGAGTACAAGCTGTTAGGCATACTGTGAGTATGCTGTTTGGGCAAAGGAATGAAATGCTAGATTGAAATGCTCTCTAAAGCTCTTGTACCCAGCTGGTGTTGTATTTCACTTTGTGGTTGCTAGCACAGTCACACTGACAGAAATTTTCAGCTACAGTTGGCAACTTCCAGAATGCTTTTCTCAGAAGGTGATGACATTTGCTCCCAAAATCTCAAGTCATGAAAGGTTGTCAAGCCAAAAATGCCAGTAGATTCTGCCTGAAAGTGTTAGGTCTGGGAAAATATGATCTGATTACTGCTCTTAATGTAGCTATTGGAATATATTACAGAGCTGCTAATTATGTGTTAGGAAAGCAATGTGTAGGTGTTTCCCTTTCATTGGCCTGCTTCTGCCCGATCTTGCCTCAGAAACAAGGGAAATAAAAGAGTGTAGAGGAAATGGGAAACTATTATGTGGATTGACTACATTATGGTTCTTGGTCAGACTCAGCAGTGCAGGATATATTGTATGAAAAAGAAGTACAGTCTGTTCAAAATCAATGTAGATCTATGAACTGCCTCTCTAAATGCCAGTAATACCATGTATGTAAGAAATACTGCATCTGTAACATTTTAAATAATAGGGATCATGCCTTAATTGTTATGTTAGATTGAAGAAATCTCTAATGTCACATGGCTTTGTATTTTAAAACACTACAGGCAGAAGTAGAAGCCAAAATTTAGGAGATCCAAAATCTTAATTTGTCAGAAAACAGTAAGTTTTAAGATATTTTGTTGATGTTTAAAACCTGAAGAATGAAGTTTGAAATGAAACTGAGCTAGTAAGCAGAATTACTTAATGCAAATAGCTTTTAAAAACAGAACAAGGCATCAGGAATAGTTATAATGTTCACTCATAAAACCATGATATAGCTGGTAGACCACAGCAAACTCAAATATAAATATCATTTTAAACTTTTTGCTTGCACTTGTATGGTTGTGTTTTATCAAAGGTTAATTTTTAAGGCAGAGAAAAATCATTGCCCTTATCAATTCTGCAGAGAAGCTAATAACTGCTAAATAATCACATAGCCTGTGCTCAATCTGAAAATGCAGGCACTTTTTAAATGATGTACAATAACTGCAGAATGATTACTATGTTGTGTCCAATGCCAAAACCTCGGAGAAAAAACTACTATATGCAGCACACATTTGTGCAACTTTACTTTGTTCTTAGCCATGGATATATTGATTGGGCTTTGAATGGACAAAGAATGTGCATGGAGAATGTCTGACTTGCAGAGCCAAAGGGTAACACCTTAGCTCAAACCACAGCTAAAGCTGCCAAGATGGTCCCTTTTTAAGCACACAGAGGGCAAAGGGAATGGAGCTGACAAATGTGATTCAAACGCTATTTAAAATTTTAAGATTATTTTCCTTTCCATAACTGCCCTTCCTCATCCTCTGCCTGCTGTTGTGCTTATTGGTCGAAGCCTGAGAGACCTAACAAAATTTGACAAGATGCGTGGCAAGACTTAGTTGAAATGCAGAGGAATCCTAGGGCAGTGGGGTCTGTGCACTGGAAAGAGCAAACAGATAAAGCACATCCCTTAGTTATAGCTACATCCTATGGGATTCTGTAACTTTATTAATACTACACAAATTTGATATCTAGTGGCACAAAGCATACTGTTTTGTTAAAGAATCTTTCACCTCTCTGAACTGTAAAGGTCATGTCCAAACCCAAAGGAGTCCTTAACTGAAATGTCTATGGAAGTTTTTGTGCATGAAGATTTGGAAGCCTTTATGGACACAAAGTACCAGAGGTATCCTCAAAGGTGGGATATTGGTACTGCCCCTCTTTTCAAGGCATTGAAGTACAGGAGAAATGATTTATTCCTGAAGGCATTTTTTTTCTCTAAGAGTGTTCCTCATCCAAAAAGGCTTTGATACTTCTGATCAGGATTTAGATTTTCAGGATTCAACTTGGAATTTTATGTGACGTTGAACTGTACTTTTAGGATGTTAATCACCTTCTAAATAAGAACCTAATGCCCAAAGAATGACTGAAAAAAAATGGAATCATAGAAAAGTTAGGGTACAAAGATAGGATGAGAAGGTTGGGGTTGTTCAGCCTGGAGAAGAGAAGGCTACGTGGAGACCTCAGAGCAGCCTTCCAGTATCTGAAGGGGGACTATAGGGATGTCGGAGAGGGACTCTTCGTGAGGGACTAATGTGATAGAAGAAGGGGTAATGGGTTCAAACTTAAAGAGGGGAAGTTTAGATTGGATCTGAGGAAGAAATTCTTTACTGTAAGGGTGG
>JASSUY010031193.1:0-12587 GCA_032466535.1 Forpus xanthops | reverse complement strand
ACTGTAAGGGTGGTGAGGCACTGGAATGGGTTGCCCAGGGAAGCTGTGAATGCTCCATTGCTGACGGTGTTCAAGGCTGGGTTGGACATAGCCTTGGGTGGCATGGTTTAGTGGGAGGTGTCCCTGCCCGTGGCAGGGAGGTTGGAAGTAGATGATCTTAAGGTCGTTTCCAAGTTTACCAGCATAAAATAATACTTAGTGGAAGCGTACAGAGGCTAAAATCTGTGTTTTAAAAGAACACAGCATTCTAACTGAGACTTTAGGAGACCAGCACTTGTGAATTCAAATATTTATTCTTTCAGCAAATTAAAAAAAAAAAATCTAAATGTTCTTAGGTGGATAACCAAGTGTTGTTATTCAGTGCGTTTTCTGTACCAGTTAATTCATGTTTAAGCCAATTAGTACTGTACTAAAAAAATTCCCTTGGGTGCTAAAACTATTAAAGGTCATCTGCACAGAAAGTTGGCATGAAAATGCAATTGTAGGATGGAAGACAGCAGCAACAAAAGTTGTCAAAAATTGATATTCAATGGTTAACATCAAGCACCTAAACAGAAAGGTATTTTCTTTTCTTGAAAAAGCCTTGCAGCTTGCATCATGTTTTTCCTTGGTTTTGTGAAAGCTTATAGGAAGTGACAAGTTTAATCCATATTTGAACATTAATACTCATAAGGCAGCATCATATAACTATCTTACTGTGTGAGACTAAGTTCAGAAGATGCCTGCTCAGCTCCAGCATAGTTTTGAAATAACAGTTTACTGTTTATATTAAATTGCAGCCAATCTAAAAATGATTTCTGGACAGCTCTAGCAGCTTGAAGTAGTGCCAGGTCTTCTAAAGCACAGAAAGGTGAACGTTATGTATAAATTGAAAGAAAACTAACCTAAAAAATGAAAGTTAATTGAAAACTTTCAGTATATACTATGTTCTTTTAAAACGGTAACAAATTTCAGTTATATCTGCATTTGAGAAAATGAGGCTTTACGTATTTTATTTCTTAGAAAGGGAGCTGTTTGAAAAAAGGAACTGCCTCTAAAACTCCTCAGCAATGACTCATTTCTTTTTGTAACTCTGATATTGTCCGTTCACTGCTGATACTTGGTTATAGAACATTTATCCAAGAGAGTGAGAAAAATCTCACTAGGTTTTTTTCCCATTCAGAATTTAGGGATGATTACCCCTTCCTAGGGTGGGAAAGGGAGGAAACCACCAGAAAGGAATATTTAGGTAATTGTATTCCATTAGGAAAATATTAAAGAAAAGTTGTGTTTGGGTTGTGTCACTTTGGACTAGACATAACATCCAACAACCTATCCTTACCTGTCACGTGCCCAATCTCATTGTTTCAGTATTCATCACCTATCACTCCATACCATTCTTTGCTAATCAACAGAGCCTTGGGTGGCATGGTTTAGTGGGAGGTGTCCCTGCCCGTGGCAGGGAGGTTGGAAGTAGATGATCTTAAGGTCGTTTCCAACCCTAAGTATCCTATGATTATATTATCTGGTAATTTTACCCTTTTTTGCTGTACTCCACAATCTCTACATGTGGATCATAATTTTGCTAAACCAAACCTGTTACTCAGAAACATTTCAGTTTGTGTGCATACTTCTCAGAATGTGTTTTTAATTTCATGTATTATTAGCAAATTGACTTTGGATAGATACCGCCAATGCTGTGATTTTAGCTACGATTGGTTAGATGTGTTATTTCTGATCCTAGGTTGAATGAACACTTGAAACACTTCTGCTGTGAACAAACTTCATTATAAATGTAAAATTAATTGCCCACAAGTTTTTTCTTGAACATCTTTTGATGTTCAATTTCTATGAACATTCATGCCAATTAAAATATGTCCCTCATGAAAAGCAAAAACAGCAGAGGTCAAACATTACCAAAGGAAGCTTCTTGGAAAAAACTCCTCTTTCAAACCTAGAAGAGTTCTTGGAACATTAATTTGAGTCTACAGTTAATGTTGAAAATATTGGTATTTCAAAGCTGTCATCAGACACAGCATACTTTGTGTATATTAGAAAAGAGTTTAATTACAGACACTGGTGCTAAAAATAAACCAAAGCTTCCCTCTCATTTTAATAAAGCATTTTCTTCCTCTCATCTGAGAAACCTCTGTACTCTCAAATATTTCTTTTCACTGTGTAAACGGGCAGTGGTCTGTGCGGTTATTCCAATGGGCAGTGAATATACACATACAAAAGGGATTTAACTTTGAAACTGTAAGAGCAAACCTTTCAAAAAACCTGATGTTTTAGAGCTCCTCACTCTAGTCTTTATATTTTTTCTTGCAGAACTGAAGTTTGGTGATGACTGGTGGTCACCACAGGGGACTGCAGGATGGCTACTTCAACTGTAGCATGAGGTAGTAGGGCAAGGCTGTGGGACGGGATCCTAGAGCCCATTGCCGCATGAAGCCCTGCTGCAGAGAGCAGGATGGAGATGTGCATGTGGCATGGACTGGACAGCAGCCTGCATTGCATTTGAACCACTTTGACTTAAATGGCAAGAGCACTCATGAAATATAGGCAGAGTGAAAACATGTTTGCAGTCTGAACAATGTGGAATAGTGACAGACAAACCAGTACTTTCGCAAAGGATAATTTTACCTATCTTTTTAAGATTGTCTGTACTTTTCCTTTTACCTCTTAGTCAGAACTCCAAGGTGTTGATGGCACAGACCTGTGGTAGGCTTAGGACATTGAAATTAAAAGTTGTGCAACAGTTTGCTTTCTCTCTGCTTGACCTTGCTTGCAATGCCATCAGAGGTGAACTGCCGTCTCTTCCCACTGAGGCTCCCACCTGGGGTGGCTTAAACATTTGACAGGGCAAATGGCTGAGGCCACAATGTCAGAAAAGGATTGATTGTAGGACTTGAACACTCTGTGAGAAGCAATGTAGTGTTTTCCTGTCAGAGGCAGTGAATAGGACCTAAGGCTGCCAGTGGAGTCACACAGTTGACCTTGCAAGGCTTGCAGTTCCCATAAGATGCAGTTGTGCTGGATATTAGTTTTTTTCTCTACCTGTTGTCCTACACTGTCCCTTTACCACAGAACTACTGCGCAGCATGCAAAATCTTTAGTCGGTGCTGTGTAACATGTACTGTTACTGTAACCATATGAACCTCAATTATCTTAAATTACTTGTTATTCACAAAAAGGTTTTGTCCCCTGATGCATCTGTTACTTAGACTGAAAATTGTCTTAGTTATCAAGACGTATTAAACATCTATTCTTCTTCAAGTTTCCCTCTGGGAACCTCATGTAGTCCAGGTCACCTTTTACTATGCTTGGGTACAAAGTTCTGCAAGTTAAATAATCTTTTTCCAAAGCAGAGATTGCTGAACAGGCTTGCTGAATAAATAATCAACTTTTCCTCAAGGGACCACTACGACAGTGAATGTCACTTTTTAAGTTCTGCATAAACTTTGCTCTGATTGCTACCTTGCATGATTTACCTACTTGTTTTTTCTCTTGTTCCTTTGTTCCCTGTCATACTCTAAGTTCCCTCCATAGGCAAGAAAACGGGCACATTTCACAGTAGGCTTTCAACAAACACTTGTTAGAACACAGGAACTACATTTCACCTTTATATAATTGTATTGTCCCTTTTTAGCCATTTGACAAACGGTTTTAATTCAAGAGAATGTTTACTAAAACATGTTTCAAGCTCTCCCAGACGTAGACTTAATGGATTCTTTTTTTTTCATGAGAAGGACTCAGCCTTAGATATTAGGAAAAATAAAGGTTCTCCAAACTTCCGAGTCCTTCCATATATAATAAAGCTGAATAGAAGGATCTGTTCCATATACCTTTCTCTAGGACTTGAAATGTACTTTTCTGTAAATGTAATTTCAATAATGAATTTTGTTACTATCTTATGTAACTTAAAAAGCAGTGTGAATTTCACATATCTAATACAGCAAAATGTTTCAATCATTAAATATAATCTGAGTCCCTGGAAATGATGAAAATCAGTTTGAAGCAAGAAAGTGTCATTAGTTTAGAGATCTTATGAGCAAAGTTTAACGCAAGTTATTCACTGATTTATTTGCTCAGCTTGCAAACCTTCCATGAGGTTTCTTTTTCAGCTCTACAAATCTAATAATTCGACTTTTAGGAGCATCAACTTATCTTCCTCTCATTACATCATAGTGCTTTTACAATATGCCCTGCTTGTTATAGCAAGTAATTGTTTCTATCAGCATTATCTTCTCCCTTCGTATCCATCATCTCTCGGATAACAGCCTATTTCTTTGCCAAGTCTGTTTTTCAGCGTCTGCATCATATTAATAATAGCACAAATGGAAAAGTTCTGTGAGGTCACTCAGTAGAATCCATTTCCTGATGCAATGTTGGGCTTTAATATGTTCTCCAATATATGTAACCTGATGGTAAATGAGTCAAGTGACTGGATTTTCACAATCTCATTCCAGTTTTAATGCACTATTTTTTTTTTCTTTCTATCTTTCTTTCTCCCCTTCTACCTTTTCACATTTTTTTCCAGTAGCTAAAAAGTGCTTCCTGACAGATAAAAAATTGCATAGACTTATGAAATCTCTGGCACAGAATCAAGCACATCATATTCTTAACAGCTTTATTAATATGTTAACAGGTGGAAGCTTATCATTGTTGAGTGCTTTAAGTGTGAAATGTCTCATATTCTTTTTTTATTCACTTTTGTATTTTCCAGTTAACTTGATTAACAACTTGGGCTGTTAACTTCTTGAACTGTTTTTATATTTCATAAAGACAAAATGCAGTAATTAGGAATTCTTTTGCTTTTGATTGAGATAATCACCCACTTCTATTTTTAGACTACACAAAATTTAAATTGAATTATTTTATTATCAGTGTTGAATAACTTTTTAATCTTGATTACCTAATAATACTGGCAGAAAACAAGGAAATGGAAGAGGTAGGGAATGTCACAGCAACTGAAACATTGCTTGCTCCACTTTTATAAATTAGCTTCCCATGTCTTGTCAGCAGGCATTGCATCAAAATAAGATTTAAATAATTTACTGACTGATGTAGCCACTTTAAGAGTTTTTACAAGCCAGGTGTTTAGAGGGGTGAAATTTGCTGCAACAATGATCTGGAATAAAGCAGGAGATGAACGTTCTGTTCAGGGCAGCCTAGGCATGTGCTTTCTAGTATTGCCTCTGAATCTTCACCTTAAAGAGTGTTATACTGATTTTTCTACCCCCACACTGCCTGATTTACATATAAAATATGATTAAGAAAATATAACTGAAACTTCCCAAAAGAATAAAAGGAAGAGGTAGTAGGAGTCTTGAAGATAATGTTCTCCAACATGAAGAGTCCTCACTTCCCTCCCACTTGGTGAGGGGAACAAATTTGTCAGCTTTATCCAGTACCTGATAACCTCGGCTTTCTGCTTAGCATGCTGAGCTGCTCTTAGACACTGTGTGCTTACTGGGACAGTTGTCTGTACCAGCTCCATGCTGCTCTGTTCACAAAGGTGCTGCTTACACTGCAAGTGGGCCTGTTCTCAGCAATAGTCCTTTCCCCACTACAGGTACCAGCTCATGTATGCACCTGTGTGGGATGTATGTCAAAGTAAGGCTGTGCAGTCCAGTTTCTTTTTTTGCTCATATAAATACCTGATTTTTTTCTCTGTTTTTTTTGCTGTGGCTTAAAGCTCTCAAACTTGCGCATTCACTCTCTTGCTCACTTCCCTCTCTTTCTTCCCCCAGTCCCAGGGGGATGGGGAGGAGAAGCAAAAGAATGCAACTCCCACAGGTTGAGATAAGAACAGTTTAGTAACTAAGGTATGACATAAATCACTGCTGCTACCACCAATAATAATAATGACAAGGCAAATACAAGGAAAAATAACACAACTTCTCATCCAGCCCCACCAAGCAGTGCACCCTCATCATCTGATACCATGCCCATGCAGTCATTCCCCCCCCCCGGGTCTCTGCTCTCCATTTTACATCTGCATGACGTGCTGTGGTATGGAATACCTCTTTGGTCAGTTTGGGTCAGGTGCCCTGTCTCTGCTTCCTCCTGGCTTCCCCTCCTCCCTGGCAGAGTATGAGGCTCAGAAAGTCCTTGGTCAAACCAAAACATTCTAAGCCATAACTATAACCATTGGTGTTATCAGCGCTGTTCCCAGGCTGAAAGTCGAAAACAAAGCAACGCATCAGCTACTAAGAGGAAAAAAATGACTGCTGCTGCTGAACCCAGGACACTTTTACAAAGACTTAAGAGTTACGCTAATGCTAGTATTAAAGTACTGTATAAATTAAGTATTTAAATCTAAAATAAAAAAGTCCCCAGGCATATGGATTTTATTTAGAGGCAGTCTAATAATGTCAAAAGTGAGAGTAAGTTTGAGCCTGGAAATTATCCTTTCGGTTGATCTTGGGCAAGTGATTTTACTTTACAATATTCTGGCTGTTTCTTTTCTCATTCATTTAAATAAAATTCACAAGAGAAAAATTCTCTCCTAGGCAGTGTTTACAGAGTACCTAGTGGAACAGGGTATCATTTTGTTATCATCTGGACTATAAATTTCATTTGTAAATCTAAATCAAGGAACCTATAGCAATTGTACACAGAATTCACTAATAAAGTTCTAGGTTAGAATGACCTTCCTAAACTAGACATCTCAAATGGATTATAGAGAGTCAGTACTGATTCCTTACTCCCTATTTTGCACATGTTCAGTGACCTAAGGCTCTTGGTATCCCTGAAAATATAGGCTAAGACTACCCCAGAAGAGTAGTCTTGATTCATATTATAGTGAAATTTTCCTCATACTATAAATTCTGCCAGTTCAGAAATGTTAGTCAAATGTTATTTTAATAAGACTTCTCTATGAACAAATTAGCACAATGCAGTAATATATTTGCAGTGTACATGCACTAACATGATTTTACTGATACTGCTGCATTTTATTTAGGGAACAGCAAAACTTCTATCTCTAGAATCAGCTGGTTAGCCAACATAGTGTTGTATCTACAGCAGGCATGATGATAGTTACACTAGGTGACACTTTTAGGGCTTACTATAATTTCCAAGACACCTATTCAAATTATTTGAAATTTTAAGTGCATATTATAGTTCCACAAGCACTTAATATAATCCTGCCACTGGAGGAAGCCTTTCATTCCCTTCTATCCATTTCAGCTGACTGTGAAATGAACCAGACAAGACAAATGCTATGGCTTACACTGGTGTTATTCCTCCCTCCCTAGTTTGGTCTATGTGGATCACTTCAGAATGGTTTGAAGACTTACACTTGCACAAGAGAGAGGACAACGAGGGGAAGGAAGTAATTAGTAGCTAAGCACTATGAGAAGGGTCATCTTTTGCATCAGCACGATTTCTGCCAGGTTAGGCTACTTGGTAAACTTAGGTATTACATATGTTATGTCCATACAGTGTTCAAATGATGTAGAGTTGAGGAATAGGATTAGTCTTAGGGATCCCCTAGATGCCTTTTAAAAAATTTAATACACTTCAAGTTCCATATTGGTCAGATGTGTTCAGTGTTCTTTCAGTTGTTTACATATCTTCTTGCATGTTTGTGGGACATTATCCTATCACACTCTTACTTATGTCATAAATAAACTATTATTACTGTTTTTCCAACAAGCTGCTCTAGGTGATGCTTCTCAGATTTCTAAGGTGCATGGTTTGTGGTGGAAAAGCTTCTGCAAGCTCCATCCTTCATGCATCAAGCCACAACATGCTGATCTGCAGTCTAATACGAGACCTTGGTCAGGTTGTATGGGGTCCAGTTATGATTAAGTCAGGGTGGTTAAACTCAGTCCAAGACATCACCCAAGCCACAGTGTTTATGCGCACACCCTTACCTTGGGAAAAGGCAAAAGAAATCAATTTAGCTTAACACTCTTATGTTTCAAACAAGTCAAACTTTTACAGTTTTGTTTGTCATGTACAGATAGAGGGAACTGAATGCTACCGAACGTGTTGAGCTACCACTGCACTGCCAGGTAGCTAAGCCTTTAGTCTGTCTTTTGGTATTTGCAAAAGCATGGTAATAGTTACTGAAAGGAGCTTTGTGACTTCTTGGGAGGTGTTTTATTGTTTTTTTTTTTAAAAAAAAAAAAAAAAACAACAAAAAAAACCATTAAAATGAACAGCTACTAAATGCTCGTGAATTTATCTGTTTTATTTCCAGCTTGATCTTTTGGAATGCTTTATTAGTGGAGCACCTTATTTTTTGTGCTAGGAATTAGTACTGCTTTAGAACGAAGCTGCTATGTTACACACCACTTGTATTTCAGAATGCTTCATGCATGAGTGACCATGCTGAGGTAGATATTTTGTTGCAGGGAACGTGGAAGTCTAGCTAATATATATGGTTAGGCTTTATAGGCAAAAAATATTTCAGTATAGCATTTATGGTGGAAATCTACTGTCTTTCAGTGTGATAGCTGCCACTTTTTATTCTCTTTTGTTCCTTTGCAATATCTATGAAGGGTAATACAGCTATTTTGAGGTTAAAATATTTGTGTCTGAGGGTTCTTTAAGTTTAGATACATGACTGCATCTAAAAGAATCAAACTGCAATTTGCCTTAGGTTGTCCTACAATCATCAAGGAGCGGGGTTTAATCTCCAGTTAGTAGGGAGAGAGGGAGGGACTTTCTGAGGAGTTTATACACAGAACTAAGCTCACTTAACATGCTCTGGGAGACAGAGTAGGGAGGATTTTGAAGAAAATCGTGGTTGATGAATGCAGATAGATTTGGTAGCTTGCACAACTGCCAATGCAGGCAGAGCTCTGCTGAAGGAGAACCTCAGGGCAGTGTCAGAGCCTTGGTATGCTGAGTGAGTTGCTATGGCTACTGGCACTCCATAAGCCAGGTGCTGAAATCAGGGAAGAAAAATGTAGCTATTGCATTCAAAGTTATGACACTTGTTATTTTTCTGCTCTTTCTTTTAAAGGTTGTTAACTGCCATTTTTCAACCAAGCTATAAATGGGCTCTTCTGGCGAGGTTCCATGTGGAATTTAGACACTTATATGCCTTCTGTATGAATTGCTAATTTGATGGTATTGGCATTCCACTTCGAGTTTTTCTTGAGAAGGAATAGAAGATGGGAGAGGAGGGTGAAAGGAGGGAGGGATTTTACTGTTGAGCTGCTCCTTTTCTTATATGTGTTTTGTTTCTGAAATAGTAGATGCAGTGCTTATCCTGATTTAATGACTAAATACCATAGAACAATGGGATCATTTACCTTGGAAGAGACCTTTGAGTCTCTTTAAGACCATTGAGCCCAACCATTAACCCAGCACTGCCACGTTCACCACTAAGCCATGTCCCTCACAGCCACATCTACGTCTTTTAAATACCTTCAGACATGGTGACTCCACTGCTTCCTGAGGCAGACTGTTTCAATGCTTAGCAATCTCTTTGGTGAAGAAATATTTCCCAGTATCTAGCTGAATGAAGCTGCTGTGTTAAATATCAATTGCAATTTAAGGTTGTTTCCTCTTGCTCTATTGCTTGTTACCTGGGAGAGGAATCTGACCGCCATCTCACTACAATATCATTTCAGGTGGTTGTAGATCAATATGGTCTCCCCTGAGCCTCCTCTTCTCCAGGCTGCACAACCCCAGATCCCTCAATTGCTCCTTATGACTTGTGCTCTAGATCATTCACCAGCTGTTCACCCAATCCCACTGTTTAATCTAAATTAATATGGCACAGGCTTGTATTTTTATACCCAATATACTGAATTAAGTATTAAGCATGATTTGAAGACATAATTATTAAGTAGTTCTTGAAGAATGCCTGACAGCCTTCTCTGTACCAACACTCACCTTAATACTGAGTCAGATGCTGATGAATCTACTGAACAGCAACAAGATCCCTGTAATATACTATATATTGAATATACTTCTGACTGAAAATCTTTTAAGTTCACTAGATTAGAAAGTAAGTAATTTCTTGCAATTACCCATGAAGCAGTGGTTTTATTCACAAACAAAATTTTTCTAAAATTCAGTAAAAAAGAAATATCAAAATATTTGTCATGATTACTGCAGATGATGTTTTATCTATAGTGGCCTTACACTTGAATGCTTAGTGATAATTTGAGTGACATATTTTATCTGAAGCATATAATGCCCTTTCTCAAATACTGTGTATTGAAAATCTTGCTCACAGCAAGAGAAAAAGGAAAATCATCTTCCAGTTAATAAGAGAAAATGTGTCTCCTGAATGGGACAAATGGAGGAAATTATTTGTTTGGGGGGGGTGGTGTCTATTTTTTTCAAATAGAAAAAAATAATTGTTGAGCACTATTTTCTTGATGAATATTGTGAAATATTAAAAAATCAAAAATATTTGTTTTGCAAATAATCTGTTAAAACATGAACACATGTGTAACATATCACATATCTATCGGAGTTCAAACACATATATAAGTTATAAGATTTTATGTTTTGTAAAGCATTTTAGATTCCAAGGAAGTTAAAGCCATCCTTGTGCTCACTGGCCATTTCTTAAGATAAATCATATGGAGCAATTTTCTGGATGTCTGGAAATATTCCTTCAGAGACAAATTTTGTTGTCCTCAAGTCACTGTTGTTCAGGAAAATTCAATGAAGTTCACATGAACACTCAAGGGTTTTTGCAGGAGCTCACTAACTCCACAATCTGAACTCATGCAGTAGATGTGTAAAAGACTTTGATCTTTTGTGTATGATAGTAATGATTTCTGACATAGAATCCCTGCACAACGAATCAGAAAAATCCAATTATTTCTCAGAATTAATAATAATCAGAATAAAACCCTGTAGCAAGTGGGATTTGGAACTGTCCTAGGTTTTTCTGTTTGTTTGTACATGCATAGCTAAAGATATACTTCTAAGGGCATAACCAGAATTTCTGACAGTGTTAAATCACCTTTTTATCTTCAGACAACAGTTGGTTTTAAAATGTGTCTTCTCTATTACTCTCTTTCTGTGATGTCAAGAGAAAATAATCATCTTGATAACATAGACTAAGTAATGCTTCTGAGATGATCCTGAAATCATGATTTTTCCATGACATTGCAGCAGCAGTTAGTGTGCAAACACCATTTCTTGAGAAAGAATGACTCAGAGTCTAAGTTGGTCCTCAAGCAAGTGAAAAATGATAAAAATATATTTATGTTTTTTATTAAATGTTCCATTCTATGCATTTTGGATCTGAGATTATCAGCAAGATACCTAAGTCCCAGGAAATAAGGTAGGAACTGAATCTTAAATTTTTCGAAAGCTCAGTGTAAGGTACAGTTTGTTTTTTCTCTTCAAAGTTCACGTGGAAAAAAAAAACAAAACAATTGTTCTATTATCAGAATTATCTTTGCAAATATCTTACTGGCTTTTGTCAACCAATGCTGTCATAGAGTCATAAAATCATAGAAACATAAAATAGTTAGGCTTGGAAAGGACCTTAAGATCATCTATCTCCCAAACCCTGCCATGGGTAGGGACACCTCCCACTAAACCATGTCACCCAAGGCTTTGTCCAACCTGGCCTTGAATACCACCAGGGATGGAGCATTCACAACTTCCTTGGATAATCCATTCCAGTGCCTCACCACCTTTACAGTAAAGAACTTCTTCCTTATATCCAATCTAAACTTCCTCTGTTTAAGTTTGAACCCATTACCCCTTGTCCTATCACTACAGTCCCTAATGAAAAGCCCCTCTTCATAGGAGAGGTGCTCCAGTCCCCTGATCATTCTTGTGGCCCTCCTCTGCACTTGTTCCAACACTTCCATGTCCTTTCTATGTTCAGGACGCAAGAACTGCACACAATACTCCAAGTGAGATCTCACGAGAGCAGACTAGAGGGGCAGGATCACTTCATTCATTCTGCTGGTCACACTCCTTTTGATGCAGCCCAGGATACAGTTGGCTTTCTGGGCTGCGAGTGCACACTGCCGGCTCGTGTTCATTTTCTCATCAACCAACGCCCCCAAGTCCTTCTTCTCAGGGCTGCTCTGAATCTCCTCTCTGCCCAACCTGTAGCTGTATCTGGGATTGCTCTGACCCAGTTATAGGAGCTTGCATTTGTCATGGTTAAACTTCATCAGGTTAAC
The DNA here is from genome assembly GCA_032466535.1 of Forpus xanthops. Classification (NCBI taxonomy): domain Eukaryota; kingdom Metazoa; phylum Chordata; class Aves; order Psittaciformes; family Psittacidae; genus Forpus; species Forpus xanthops. Next base: position 480 of record JASSUY010031193.1, on the reverse strand, counting down.
ATCAGCCCACCTCACAAGCATGTCAAGGTCCCTCTGGATGTCATTCCTTCCCTCCAACGTATCAACCGAACCACAGAGCTTGGTGTCATCGGCAAACTTACTGAGGGCACACTCAATCCCTCTGTCCATATCACCAACAAAGATGTTGAACAACATTGGTCAAGCACTGATCCTTGAGGGACACCACTCGTTACTGGTCTCCAGCTGGGTATTGAGCCATCAACCACAACTCTTTGCATGCGGACATCCAGCCAGTTCTTTATCGACTGAGTGGTCCTCCTGTCAAATTCAGGTCTATCCAGTTTAGAGACAAGGACATCATGTGGGATAGTGTCAAAAGCTTTGCACAAGTCAAGGTAGATGACATCAAGTGCTCTACCCCTGTCCATCAGTTCCGTAGCACCATCATAGAAGGCCACCAGATTGGTCAGGCAGGATTTTCCCCTAGTGAAGCCATGCTGGCTGCCACCAAGCACCTTG
>JASSUY010031189.1:0-13060 GCA_032466535.1 Forpus xanthops | reverse complement strand
GGGGCTCGGCCGGGTCGGGGCCCCCGGGGGCGGCGGCGCGGCGGCTCCGCGCTGATTTCGTTGATGCCATTACCCGCTCCGTCCCGCCGGGACCGCACCGCCCCGGGCGCACCCAACGGCGGGGGGGGGGAGGGAAAACGGGGGTGTGGGGGGCGAACCCCAAACCTCAATAACCCCTTCCTGAGGTGGGAGGGGGGGAGCTCCGGGGGGGAAAGGCGAAAACCCCATCGGTGGGGAACGGGAGAAGCGAGGGCCGGGGGAAGAACGAACACCGGGTGAAAAAAGGGCGAGCCGCGGCGGAGAAACCAAATCAACATGGAAGTTGTCTTTTCTCCATTCAAGTTTCCTCCGCTGCCCTCCCAACCCTCCACTTCTTTACATAACTCACCTTCGGGCGGACCGCAGGAATTCTTATTTCATTGTTCCCAGCATCTTCTGGGACCGGGACGCGGCTCCTTGAGGTGCTCCAGCCTCCTGCAGTCCTCTATCCAAAAGGAGGCGAGAGTGGCATCTCTACCCAGCAAAGGGGGTACCAGCTCTGCTGCCAGTGCCATATGGTTGGCACGTCATGCGCGAGAGCTATCACATGAGAGCTAATGATTGACATGCGCTTGCATTCAGGGAGATTTGTCTCTCTGGGGAAGGAGGACTCGCCATCTGTCACTCTGTACTCCAAAAAAAAAAAAAAAACCCAGGGAAAAAGGGGGGAAGGAAAAAAAAAAAAAACCCTTTTCCAAATCCACAGCTCTGCCTCCACAGCGCAAAATGGGACCCGGGTGAGATGCAGGCGATGGCGAGGCCAAAAGGAACAATGGAGCCAGCACCATGGCGGTGGGGAAACCGGCCACCCCGAGCGTGCTGGGGGCACTGGGGAGAGGGGGAAGCCACCGTGGGGACCCTCGGTGGGAGATGGCATCTGCGGCTCACCCGGCTCCATCCCCACCCTCAGCCACCAGCAGAGCCGGGGATGGCCGCGGTGGTGAGGGCCTGGTGTGGGCAGGGGGCTGGGATGGGGATGGGGAGGTGGTGGTGCTCAGTGCGGTGCAGGAAGGGGGCTGTGAGGGTGCAGGGCTATGGGTCACCATGAGGGTGGCACGCGGCCTCAGCCTGCTGCCCCACATCCCTTCGTGCCAACCTCTCCCTGCTGCCCCACGGCGCAGCCTGGCATGCACAGACCTTCGTCACGCTCCTCCGTGCACACGCAGACACGGGCACACGTGCACACACATGCACACGCACGTTCTCCCCATTGACATAGGTCTGATGGTGGCCGTGGTGGAGGCCTGGCTCTGCCACAGTGCAACTGACGAGGCCTTTGTCTGCCTCAGCAGCCTGGCAGTGCCCTGTCACCCCCTGGCATCCCAATCTGTCCCCACCACAGTGCAACCAGAAATCACCGCTGCCATTTCAGTGGACCCTTATGGGTGTGCTGCATCCCTGAGAGCTGAATCCCATCATCCGCTGCCTGCTCCTGGCTGTGGGATGTCCCCATGTCCTCGATCCCTCCATCCCCGCACAGGCAGCAGGACCCATGGCAGTGGGTGACACGTGGCACCGCCGGTGAGGGTGGCACAGCCATGGCGTGGTCACGGTGTCCGTGCTGTCCGTGGTGTCCAAGGCTGTGCCCACACGCAGACAAAGGGCTGTCGGTGCCGGGTGTGTGCCAGCGCCATCGCCATCACCCACTCCCCCAGTGCAGGTGCCGGCGCTGGCACGTGACAGAGGGGCCTCCGCCGGTGTCCCCCCCGAACCCTATGACTGTCACTCACGGCTGTGGCCGAGCAGATGGCACCGGAGCTGGAGCCGGCCCATGGGGAGGCAGAGCCCACCCCGGCCATGGCGGTGCCGGTGCCGTGCCAGGGCACCCAAACCTGGGCACCCTCCCTGCACGTCGCAGCCCTGATCACCTCCCGCTGCCATTGCCGTCTTCATTCTGCCACCGGGGGCCAGGCGGGCATCACCGTGCCCCAGGAGCCCCCCAGTGCCCACCACTGATGCCATCTATGGGGAAGTCCCCACCACGCTGCCCTTGGCTCCCATTGCCATGGCTGCACCTCGGTGTCAGGGCAGCAAAGGTGATGGTGCCATGGTTCCTGGTACCCCAGGGCTGCCCCAGGCTGAGGGGATGTCTGTGCTGGCCTGTGCGGGAACAGGGATGGGGATGGGGATGAGGATGGGGATGGGGATGGGGATGGGGATGGGGATGAGGATGAGGACGGGGATGAGGATGGGGATGGGGATGGGGATGGGGATAGGGATGGGGACAGGGATGAGGAGGGGGATGGGGACAGGGATGGGGATGGGGATGGGAACAGGGATGGGGACAAGGATGGGGATGGGATGGGGATGGGGACAGGGGGAAGCCACAAGCCCCTGGCCCAGTGCATCCATTCCTGCCTAATTAGCAGCCGGGGAGCGGTGAGGGTGGGCGCCGGCGTGAGGCTCATCAGCATTCACAGCGCTTGGAGGGAGAAGAAAGTGGAGACATGAAACGGGGAGAGGAGATGAAAGGGGAGGGGGGGGGACATGAAAACCCAAACCAGAGCGCTGCGCCGGGACACAGCCCGCGGTGTGGGCAGGACCGGGGGCTCAGTGCCATCCCTGTGCCATCCCCTCCGCCATGGATGGTGATGGCACCAGCACCATCCTGCTGTCTGGGTGCTATTGGGAGGCGGGGTCACCCCGGGTGAGGCATGGGGCTCCCTGTGCCCCAGCACGAGCAGGATCCGGCCCTGGGGAGATGGGGCTGCCGTGGGCAGTGGGGCTGGGGTGAACCCAGGGTGAGAGCAGTGGGGCTGTGGGTGTAGGGGAGGGATGCTCCAGGGGGTCGGGACTGGGTGAGCCTGGAGCTCCGATCCCCATCCCGTTGCTGGTACCCATGTCCAGGGGCCGGATTTCCCGGCGCTGCCTCCTCTGGTCGCTGCCCACCCCAGCCGTGTCCCTTGGGTCCCGCTGCCCGGCGTTTGGCTGTGCAGGAAGCTCTTTCCTCCTCCAAAACTCATCCTCTGTGTTCCTTCCCCTCCCTCCTGCAGGAAGGCGATGGATGGATGGGGATGGGGACCCTGCCTGGAACAGCAGCGGCAGCTCCATCCAGGAGGTGGGTGCCGGGGGGACACGTGGCATCCGGACGGACATAGTGCGGGCTCGTGGTGGTGGGGAGCAGGGTGCTGGCACCCCGCTGAGCACCAGATGGGTCCCGCTTGGTTCCCAAGGGCCCCGCATGGGGGCACCGGTCCCGGGTTCCCCTCCCGCCCCGTCGGTCCCCGTTCCCCCGCGGTGGGTCTGAGCCTTGCAGGGCCCGAACGCGGTGCGAGCGGTGGCGGGGGGAGGCGGGGGCCGCGGTGGCAGATGGAGCCGGCTCCGCGCTGCAATATTTCTGGGAGGTGAAAGCTGAGGAGAGATGGATGCGAGAACGTGCGGCGGAGCCACCGCCGGGAATGGCAGCGAGGGGAGGAGAGCGGCGGGAGCGGGAGCTGGGGCCGTCCCCATCCCTGCCCCTGGAGCAGCGGCTCCCTCGGGGGACTCATCCGGTGAGCAGGGGCCCAGTTGAGGTCGGGGGGGCTCTGTGGCACGGGGATGGGGTTGTGGGTGTCCTGTTTGTCCCTAAAGGGTCCTTCCATAGGGACTGTGGGGACATGGGTGGGATGGGGAGGTGGGAGGAGGAGGGTTGATGAGGGAGGGAAAGGGCAGAGCGCTGCTCATCCCCTGCCCACAGAGCCGGGGCCTGGCCGGGCGGGCTATGGGGCACGTGCTGTTCGTTAGCCAAGTTACATTGGGAATTGCTCAGTGGGGAAACTGCAGGAGCCATTGTCCACCGGGCTCCAGTCTGGGGCTGGGGATGGAGGGTCCTGGTGAGGGCACATGGGTGGTCCCAGGGGTCCTGAGCGTCTCCCCCCTGCTCCTGCATCACCCGGGGGTCACCCTCCAGGGGTCAGATGCTCCCTGAGGACACGAGGCTGGAATGGGGGGAGCCCAGCCCGGGATGCAGGGCTGGAGAGGTCACCATGGTGACCATCAGAGCTGGCTGCTGGTGAGGCAACAAGGCTACCATGGTGAGGTCACAGTGGGCTATGACATCACAACCACTGCCCTGTGACATCACAAGGCTGCAGGAGACCCCCTGTGAGCACAGTATCCCCCCAGTGGTTACCCAGGCCGGGTCAATGGGGAAACAGGGGTGGGTTTACAGCCCCATGGTACCATCGGTGTGGGCACAGTGTGACTGAAGGAGCAGGACTGGCACCGGCCCCCCTGCGGCAGATGGCACATGGAGAGGGGGGATGGCAGTGGTGGGGATCAGTGGTGGGGGCTGCCTCCATCCCCCCTCTCCCCGACCCCAATGTGTTGGTGTCCCCTGACCCTCTCAGGGATGCACTGAGTGGTGTCAGGCCTCAGCAGGGCAGGTGGGCACGAGGCCATGGGCAAGGGGCCGCTGGGTGGCACCAGGGACAAAGGCAAAGGGCAGGATTCGGATTGTGGGGATGGAGGTACTGGACCCCCATCCGGGAGAGGCCTCGGGCCACTGGTCCTGGGGACCTGATCCAGCCTGGTGCTGCCGTCATGGGGCTCGGTGTGGGGCTCAGCTCTTCCTGCCAGCCACGATGGGCAACCCTTATCACCCAGCACCCTGGGCTCCTTGCCCTCATCCCAGGGTGCTCTGAGACCTCCCATCCATGGGGATATTGCAGACCCCCATCCTGCATCCCGGGTGACTTTGGGGCTCCTCAGCACCCTGTGGAAAGAGGGGCATGGAGTGGATTTGGGGAGCAGGAGGGGGGAGTCTCCATGGTGACAGGGCGCCAATGACGACAGTCGCCATGGCGAGGATGCGTGGCCCAGTCCGTTGCCATGGTGATGCGCCTGGCACAGCGAGTCGCCATGGAGATGGCCGAGGGATGGAGCTGGTCCCTATGGTGGGGACCAGGGCCAGGCCGGGGCTGATGGTGATCCCTGGGGCTGAGCCCCCCATGTGTGGGTCCTCGCACCCTCCCAGGGCCATGACCACCGCGTGCCACCGCGTGCCCACCATCACCACCACCACCACCATCACCACCATCACCACCCAGGTTCATTTGCACGAGGCTTTTCCACTCCAGTTCACACTACCATCTGACAAGCCCAACTTCTCATTTTCAGAGTAATCACTCCACTGCACTAATTGCACATGCAAATATGCAAATTCGTATTAATTAATTACTATACTAATTAGTTCTGTGGTATTTGCGAGTAATAAATCATTCGGAGGGAGCGGGAAGCTGGAGACTTGGCCCATTTACACTTCGCATAAAATTTTAATAGGCGCTTGGGCTGATCCGGGACAGCCGCGGTGCTGTGCTTAAAGGCACAGAGCCGGTGTGGCACGGCCTGGTACCGGGAGCACCGGCGGAGGGAGAGGGCATGGACAATAGGAAGGGTGAAGGGGAAAGGAAGCAAAAGGCAAAGGGGAGGAGGGAGGTGGGAGATGCAGAGGGGTCGCTGCTGATGGTTGTGTGTCCTCATGGGGAAACTGAGGCAGGGTCCTCAGGGTTCGCCGGTTGGAGAGGAGGTGTGTGGTCACTGATGGTATAGGGGCACCCCCAAGGGTGGGGGTATTGAGGTCACTCGTGAGGATCACTCTGTTCTGCTGGCTGCCATCAACATGCTGCCACCATGACCACACCATCACCACCACCACAACCGCACCATCACCACAACCACACCACCACCACAACCACATCATCACCATCACCACAAACACACCACCACCACCACACCATCCCCATAACCACAACCACACCATCACCACAACCACACCACCACCACAACCACATCATCACCATCACCACAACCATACCACCACACCATCTCCATCACCACAAGCACACCACCACCACCACACCATCCCCATAACCACAACCACACCATCACCACAACCACACCATCTCCACCACCACAACCACACAACCACCACAACCACACCATCTCCATCACCACATCCACACCATCTCCATCACCACATCCGCACCATCTCCATCACCACATCCACACCATCTCCATCACCACAACCACACCACCACCACATCCACACCATCACCATCACCACATCCGCACCATCTCCATCACCACATCCACACCATCTCCATCACCACATCCGCACCATCACCACATCCACACCATCTCCATCACCACATCCACACCATCTCCATCACCACATCCACACCATCACCACATCCACACCATCTCCATCAGCACATCCACACCATCACCACATCCACACCATCTCCATCACCACATCCGCACCATCACCATCACCACATCCACACCATCTCCATCACCACGAGCACAGCGCACGGCGCAGCCGCTCCCCGCTGCCACCTTTGGGGATTTTGCAAGCCTTTAATTGTCGTAAGCACAGATTAATTAAGCAGCGCTAAACACAAGCCCATGCATTATTGATGAATAAGGGTGAGTTCAGGTTGGTGCAAACGGTGTAATTAAATATAAACCTCAAGCTGCCCATTGTTAACGTACAAATTACATTACTATTGCGACACGTGTTGGGGCGCGCGGCTGAGGGGGAGCTGGGATGGGGGGGTGGTGTGGGGGGTGTTGGGGGGCAGGAGTGGGGACCCCCCAACCCGGCCCCATTGCTGCGGTCATCCCTGGGCATGGTGCCTGGGCTGGGCCTGTCTCCATCTGCATCCATCCTGCATCCATGTGCAATGGGGGTGCCTCATCCCCGGCCCCCAGCCCCATGGGGACAGCAGCCCCCCAGGTTCAGGCTTGGCATCAGAGGGGGACATACACATGGGCTGTGCACACGCATCCACACACATCCACACGCATCCGGCATGCTCCTCTGCACACACACATGCACATGCCTCCTCCTGTGCACACATACACCTCCGGCACATACACATGCATGTGCATATGGATGCACAGAATGAACATCCCTGGCACATACATGTAAGCAAGCACACACATGTACTTAGACACATGCATGTGCGTGTGCGTGCTCACACACTCACAACCCTTGCACGTACATGTAAGCATGCACACACATGTACTTAGACACATGCATGTGTGCGTGTGTGCTCACACACACACCTGACACATACATGCAAGCATGCACACACATGTACTTAGACACATGCATGTGTGTGTGCGTGCTCACACACTCACACCCCGGGCACGTACATGTAAGCATGCACACACATGTACTTAGACACATGTATGTGTGCATGTGTGCTCACACACACACCTGACACGTACATGCAAGCATGCACACATGTACTTAGACACATGCATGTGTGTGTGTGCGTGCTCACATAGACACATGTATGTGTGTGTGCGTGCTCACACACACCCCGGACACGTACATGTAAGCATGCACACACATGTACTTAGACACATGCATGTGTGTGTGTGAGCTCACACACTCACACCCCTGGCATGTACATGTAAGCATGCACACACATGTACTTAGACACATGTATGAGTGTGTGCGTGCTCACATAGACACATGTATGTGTGTGTGAGTGCTCACACACTCACAACCCTGGCACATATATGCAAGCATGCACACACATGTACTTAGACACATGCATGTGTGTGCGCGTGCTCACACACTCACACCCCTGACACATACATGTAAGCACGCACACACTCCTGTGCACACGTGGATGCACACACATGCACATATCTAGTACATACATGTACATGCACACGCCTGTGCATGCACACACACACACATCACCCAGGACCCCTCCATGAATCAGGGCACCCCCTGCACCCATCCCACCCATGCCACCCTCCCCACGTGCTCTCCATGGGGGGGACCCCGGTGTCACCCCAACTGGGACAAGTGACATTGACCCTGGGGGGCTGTGGGGGGGCCCGGCCGGCTGCGCATCCCCTGGCCCAGGCAGGGGGGGGGGCGGCAGCTGGTTCCTATTTATGAACCAGTCATGGTTAAATTGGTTTATAAATTAACAGATGTTTTAACTTTAGTCTTTCTTCTGGGAATGGCGGCAGCAGAACTGCTCTGCGGGCGGCCGGGCCCCCACTGGGAGGGTGGCAGTGATGGGGATGGGGGGCAATAGGGATGGGACCCCCCCCCATGCAGCCCACCCTGCGGTGGGGGTACTGGGGTGGGCTTTGGGGTCCCCTGAGCTCACAGATCCTTAGGGAGGGGGAAGATGGGGATAGAGCCGCGGTTCTACAGGTGGGTAAACTGAGGCACGGCCCCCAGCAAGAGGAGACCCCCGGCTGGCCACGTCCTCTCCTTGCTTGGGGTCTCAGGCTTGTGTCCCCCCGCCCCGGTTTGGCCTATTCAAACCTCCCAGGTTGGGCAGAGCGAGGCACAGACTCCCCCAAAGCGATGCGTGGTCCTGATGGGGTGCACATCCCGAGGTGATGCTCCAGGACCCCCCTGTGCCCCCATGGCAGCACCTCAGGGTGTGAGGCTCAGCACGGGCTGGGGGCTGATGGCTGCCAAGCAGGATGGCTCCAGCCATGGCCACCCCGTGCCAAAGCCCTTGAGCCCGTGCCCAGGCCTCTGCTCACCGTGTGGCTGTGCCAGCGCCGCGGTGACCCTGCCAGCACCGGGATGGCTCCTGCCGGTGGCATGGCACTGAGCCCGTGGGCACCGGGATCGGGCACAGAGGGACAGGAGGGCGCAGCCCCCCGCCCACCCTGATGGGACCCATCCTCGTGGTGCCAGAGCCACAGGGACACGTCCCCTCCTTGCCCCAGGGTCCCCGTTGCGGTGGGGTGCCAGACCCCCCGCTAATGCCACCATAGGAGTGGCCATGTCCCCACCCACCCCAATGAAACCCCATTTGATGGGGGTCATCCCCCATACCCTCTGGAGCGCCCCAGGGCTGTGGTTATGGGGGTGCAAGCAAGGAAAGGGTTAAAGTCCCTGCTGCCCCCCCCGGGCTCCAGCGTGCTCCCACACGTGTTCCCACTCCCGGCACCTCCTCTGCAACCCGGGGGGGGGCTGCACCCCCCGGGGTCCTGGGGTGCGATGGGGCTCGGGGGGGGACACCCGAAGTGATGGGCGCTGGAGTGGGGACCCGGCACCCACTGATGGCCCCCCCAAAGCCCCTCCCAGCCCGTTAGCCCCGCCCACTCCGGCGCACAGGCCCCGCCCCCCCGACACTCACCTTTCAGACCCGACGATCGATGGCCTCACGACCCTCCGGCCCCGCGTCCCCCCTGTGCCCCCCGTGTCCCCCCCGTGCCCCCCTGTGCCCCCCGTGTCCCTCCCGTGTCCCCCCCGTGCCTTACCCCCACAGTGCTCCATCTCCAAGGGGTGTGTGTTTGTGTCACAGTGCCTCATCCCTGGCCTGCCCCATCACCATGATGCTCCAACCCCTGTATACCCTGTCCCACCATGGTGCACCCCTGGGCCACCTCATCCCTGTCACCCCATCCCTATGCCACTCCATCCCTATACCACCCCATCCCCATATCACCTCATCCTTATGCCACCCCATCCCCACAGCACCCCATGCCTATGTCACCCCATCCCTATGCCACTCCATGCCTATACCACCCCATCCCCATATCACCTCATCTTTGTGCCACCCCATCCCCATATCACCTCATCCCTGTCACCCCATCCCTATGCCACCCCATGTCTATACCACCCCATCCCATATCACCTCATCCTTATCACTCCATCCCCATGCCACTCCATCCCTACACCCCCCCACGCCGCCACAGCCCCACGGCCGCCCCTCTGACACCTCAGCCCCACAAGTCCTGCGATGCCATTGCTGCACCGGCTCCTGCCTTTGGTGAGGAGCGAACTCCACGTCCTGAACCTGCTGCTGCTATTTTTACTGTCTCTGCAGGAGGATGCGCTGCCGCAGCCCCCGCCACGACGCACGGGGATGGGCACGGCGCAACCCCCGGTGTGCCCATGGGATGGATGGGGCTGAGCCGGTGGGGAAGGAGTGACCGTGTGCGGCACACGCGGTACCGGGCCCGGTGCTGCTCCCCACGTGCCACGACGGGAACGCGGTTGTGTGGGTGCGGGCGCGGGCGGTGTGTGCCGATCCCGGGGGGCTGCGGGTGCTGCCGCTGCCGCAGCGCAGGGAGGGGAGGGGGCTCGGCCACCCCCTCGCTCTGTGTCTTCGTAGGCGGTAGGAGCGGGAACGGCAGCGGGATGGAGCCTGGGAACCTGTTGCCATAACGACCCGGGTCCCGCGATGGGATGGGGATGAGGAGGGGGACGATGCTCTGAGCCTCGCGTGGGGTCACCGTGGGCATGGGGTGACCGAGGGTCCTCACACGCTATCCCGCTGCTGTCCCCTCCGTAGGGCCGGGTTTGGCCGCACAGAGCCCACCTTTGCCACGCAGAGCGGTGCTGTGCAGTGCTGTGCCGGGCGCAGGAGGAGGCCGCTCCGTGGCACACTGCCACTCGGGTAAATATTTTGCTGGAGCGGTGGCTCCTGGCCCGTGGCCACCCGCAGCCATTGGAGCCCCGGGAGATCCGGGGGCCGGAGCCAGCTCCCGGCTCCCGCTTCCTCGTTCCTGCTTGGAAGCAGCTCCTCAGCCCCACGGCCAGGACACCCCGTGATGGGGCAGAGCCACGGCCGCTGCTCCCCTGCGTGGAGCCCAATGGTGCTCTCCGTGCCTGGGTCCGTGCAGGCAGAGCCACACCGCAGCCCGGGGCTGGGGGCTGTGTCCAAGGCCCTGGGGGGGGGGGGGGAACCTCCGTTTCCCCCGGGGAAACTTTGGGTTTGGTGGAATTTTGTAGCAGGAAAAGAGGGTAGTGCGGAGCTGGGAGCGGGTGTGGGCAGAGTCCTCTGCCCCTGGCGCACCCCGCGGGCTGTGGTTGGTGGAAGTGCAAAGGGACATCCTGAGTGTCCCAAGTCCTCATGGATATCCCCAGGGAGATCCCATCCCTGCCTGAGCTGCGTCCTTGGCCCGTGTGGATCAGAGCGGGGGGGGGACACTTCCCTGCTGCCCATCCAAGGGTGGAAGTGGCTGTGCCCCTGTCCCCTGATTGCAGCTCGGAGGGGAAACCGAGGCACAAGGAATGGGATTCACATGGAAGCGCCCATTCCCGTCCCATTCCCATCGCTGTCCCATCGGGGGACACCCCCGTGGCAGGGAAGGGGTTAAGGTCCCCCCGCAGATTGTGTGAACCCCCTGAAGGGCTCCCCAAGGACTCATTACCTCGGCCTCAGCCCCCCTGCCCCGGGAGGGGGGGATGAATAATTCAGTGCTTGGTAGGAGATGTGTCCTCCCTCCCTCTCCTTCCTCCTCCTCCTCCTCCTCCTCACCGGCTCTGCTTTCCCCACCTCCCGCCACTCAGTCCTCGCCGTACCGGAGCCCCGGCTGCTACCGAACTCCCCGCACGGTACCGGCGGCTGAGACCCCCCCTCACCGGCAACGGCGGTGACCATGGACCCCAAGGACCGCAAGAAGATCCAGTTCTCGGTGCCGGCCCCCCCCAGCCAGCTGGACCCGCGCGCCGTGGAGATGGTGAGGGGACACCTCGGGGTATGGGGACACCCCGGGGGTCCCTCGGTACCCCGGAGGTGGCCGCGGTGATGGGGGACCCCCGGTGTGACCGGGAGGGATGGGGGGGACGGGAGAGCTCCGAGGTGCAGGGTCTTGGAGGACGGATGGGGGCAGAGTGGGACAGGAGGGATGGGACCGGGGGATCGGAGGGGACAGGAGGGAAGGAAGGGACCGGGAAAGCGGGACTAGGGGGATCGGAAGGGACAGGAGAGGGATGGAGGGGACAGGAGGGAGGGGAAGGGATCGGGAGAGCGGGACAAGGGGGATTAGAGGGGACGGAAAGGACGGAATGGAATTGAGAGAGCAGGGTAAGTGGGATAGAGGGGATAGAGGGGACAGGGCATGGAACGGGAGGGACAGAGGGGATAAGGCTGCATGGGGGAACAGGATGGGACAAGGGAGAGACGGGAACGGGACTGGGGAGCTCCGAGGTATCTGTGTGAGCTGCGGTCCCGCAGAGGGAGAGCTGAGCAGGGGGACGGCTATGGGGCAGAGGGGACAGAACAGGGACAAAGATTGGGGAGGAGGGAAGGGATGGGGCGGAGGGGACCGAACGGGGATAAGGACTGAAGGGGAGGGAAGGGATGGGACGGAGGGGACAGAACGGGGATAAGGACTGAAGGGGAGGGAAGGGATTGGGACAGAGGGGACAGAACGGGACAGGGATGGGACTGAAGGGACCGGACACGCTGGGGGACAGTGCAGCCGCTGTTGTTCCCAGCCCAAGGGGAGGTCCCAAGCACACTCCGGACCCAAAGCCCCCACTGAGGGACCGAGCAGGGGTTGAAGGGGAATGGGGACATGGTGGGGACCCCGGGATGGCGCCACAGCCCCACACAGTCCCTGCCCGGTCACCCGCATACACACACATAGGCACACATCACACGTGCAGGCATGTGCATGGGCCCTTTGCCCCGGGGTGCAGGGAACGGGGGTGCTGCGTGTCCCCTGCCAGTGACACCCCACTGTGCCCCAGATCCGGCGGAGGAGGCCCACACCGGCCATGCTCTTCCAGCTCTCCGAGCACTCATCCCCAGGTAAGCAGTGCAGCGGCCGGGAATGGGACATGGGGCAGGGATGGACGTGGTGTCAGGGGCCATCTGGTGTCACTGATAGGATGTGGTGGCAGGGATGGGATGTGGTGATAACGATGGGGTGTGGTGTCATGCACGGTATGAGATATCCAGGATGGGACATGGTAGCGAGGAGGGAATGCAGTGGTGGGATGGGATGTGGGTGTCACCTATGGATTGGGACATCAGGGATGGGACATGGTGGCAGGGAGGGGATGGGGTGCTGCGTAAGGAATGGGGTGTCAGGGATGGGACGTGGTGGCCAGGACAGGATGCAGTGCCACATAAGGAACGGGGTGTCAGGGATGGGATGGGGTGGCCGGGACAGGATGCAGTGCCACATAAGGAACGGGGTGTCAGGGATGGGATGGGGTGGCCGGGACAGTATATGGTGCTACATAAGGAATGGGGTGTCAGGGATGGGATGGGGTGGCCGGGACAGGATGCGGTGCCACATAAGGAATGGGGTG
>JASSUY010031188.1:0-21729 GCA_032466535.1 Forpus xanthops | reverse complement strand
AGATCCTCTCCTACAGTGGGCCCAGGGTCTTCATTCTCACTGTCCCTGCATCTGCCTTCCAAGACTTGTGTGGTATGGTCAGAGCATTTGCTAATGAAGACTGAGGCAAAGAAGTCATTAAGAACCTCAGCTTTCTCCAAATCCAGGGTAGCCAGTTCTCCTGATAGCTTCCGGAGAGGGCCCATGTTCTCCCTAGCTTGTCTTTTATTTGCAGTGTCCTATAGAATCCCATCATGTTATCTTTCACATCCCTAGCCAAGTTTAGTTCTAACTGGGCCTTAGCTTTCCTAACCTGGTCCCTAGCTTCCCAGAAAACATCCTTGTATTCTTCCCAGGCTGCCTGTCCTTTCTTTCACCTTGTAAAAGCCTCTTTTTTCCTTTGAATTTTCCTCAGCAGCTCCTTATCCATCCAAGGAGGCCTCCTGGCCTTCCTGCAGCACTTCCATCTAGTTGGGGTGCAACAGTCCTGAGCTTGTAATAGGTGATCCCTGAATACATAAGTATTCAAGTTGTATAAGTAACACTAAAGCATACGAAGCCAGGTTAGCCCTGACACAAGGATGTATAAATGTAGCAAAGTCAGCCAACTTGCACCAGGACTTCTGAGACACTTCATGTGTAGTGCCTGTGCAAGGTAGGACATACCATGACAGTGAGCTGGGGCAAAGGAGACTTAAAGAGAGCCTCTCTGCAGCGCAGATATGGTCACCCTTTCCATTGTTCTACCATTTGTGACAAGCATTTACAAAATATTTAGCATTTGCAGTTGTGGGAGACCAACCTGGCGCACCTTCTTCTTCTCTATTTTCTTTCTAGCCGTACAGAATGCCTCAATTTTCAGGGTAATTTATTGTTTTTGGTTAAACTTTTAGCAGGCCATTTGTGGTATTCATGTTTTTGGCAGGATTAAATGCAGATGCCAGGTGAATCTGGTGCACTGTGTTTGGAAAGCTGTTCTGGTTCTAAGTGGATCACTGAGGATGATCACCCTCTCCCCTCCTTGTTACCCAGGTTTCCCTACAGATCTCTGTACCCTATTGGGAGAACATCACCCAGCAGCTAGTACAGTGCAACATGGGAAGCTTTTATTTTGGGGATGATGTTTTGATACTAATCACATGTCTCATATATTAAAATCTTAATCCAGAATGTATCAATCAGATATGTTTTTTTAAGACAGGGTCTGAAGCACTTTTCCAGTTGTGTGCTGTTTCCACCAATAAGTATGTTTATGTTTGACTCTCCTTCCTCTTCAACAGGATGATTTGCTGTCCTTGAAAGTTGTCAGTGTCCTCCACCACCTCAGCATCAAGAGAGCCATTCAGGTTTTGAGAATAAATAACTTTGAGCCCAACTGCCTGCGCAGGAGGCCGTCTGATGAGGTACTGCCTTAAGATGAAGCTGTAAAGAGGAATCCTCTCGGTTTTTATCCCCTGGTGTTTCTAGTTACTCCTGCTCTGCTCTCTCCTTCTGTCACCTCCTTCCTATTTCATTCTATTTCATTTTCGGTTTCCTTTTTCTCATCTTGTTCTTCCAGTCTCATGTTCTTCTGCTATAACTACCTGCAACACCACTTTCTTTCCTCCTCCGTGGTCCCAGACTCATGATCCCCTTGCCAAATCTCTCACTTCTCTTAACCAACAGCTGTCTGTTTTGGCCTAGTCTCTGATGTGTTGTCTGGAACATAAATCTTTGTGAACTTAGTACACTGTTCCAATAAGTCTTGTGTAACTCGCTGGAATATTGATGGTTGTGTCAAAATGTTCTGTGTAAAAGGGGTAGTTTGGCCCTCTTACCAGATAGGAGACTGCCATCAGTTTGTTTTGGAAGCTGGATAGAGCAATGGATGATGAAGTAGCCCAGACTCTTGGATTCAGATTCATGATATGTGTCTGCAAGAAAAGCACAGCAGCTCATGGAGCTAGCTTAATTTTCAGTTCTATTGGTAGAAATTGCATGTAGTCCTAGTGCACAACAGGTGATCAAATGGTGTGAAGCATAATACAGACCTGTTCACTGTCCAGACCCATGGCCACATTGGTATTGCTGCAAGACAGCAATCCAGAAAGAGCTGGCTGTATTTTTTTTCTCAAGTGCAAGGTGGGCTTGCATTCATTAAGGGCGAGAGAGGTTTGTCTCAGTGAAGACTGGGGCTGGGACAGCTGAGGCGGGAAGTCTGCTTAACTGCTTGCTCCTCCTGTTTGCAGAATAACGTCACACCTTTCGAGGTCACCCAGTGGACCAACCATCGAGTGATGGAGTGGTTACGCTCCGTTGATCTGGCAGAGTATGCGCCTAACCTGCGGGGGAGCGGTGTGCATGGGGGACTGATGGTAAGTTTTTGGCTTGCTTTTTCCATTTTATTAAAAAGCCAGATGGCTGAGAATTGAGAGAGCAAAGTTGTGATGTGATCTGTGCTGCACACACTTTATCTTCTTATCATGCTTAATGAGAAGTTGCTATCAAGATTTAGCACCCTTTTTCTTAATGGACATGACTGTCTTGGGCAGAATTAGCATGGGCAGCAATGGGTTTGATTGTGTGTATTCTCCTCACTATTTAGTTTGTGTAGGGTATTCTCCACCCTCTGTCCTGCAGTGCTGTACACTGCTATCATGCTGTCAAACAACCACTGTCTTCCTTCTTAGATCCAGTCCTAGACCCGGGTATGTTCTTGTGCGGAAGGCTTGTTACTTCTGTAAAATTTGCAATGTCAGTGTCAAACCAGGATTGTTTTAAATTGCCATCAGAAACTCCAGACAAGACTTACACTTGCGGAAGTTTGTTGTGGTGATTAAGAGATATATCCCTACTCCAAACATTTTACATCTGTTTATTTTCCATGATTCCTCTAGCTATGTTTTCCAGAATTGAAGAGGATGGCAGGTAAATATTTTGTGGCAGCTTCACACACTACATGAGCTAAGGGTGGATTTATCTGTTCCTTTCCTCTTACCTGCCAATTTTTTTTTCTGTTCGTAACTCAAGAAGGAAAGCCCAGAGATAGTGTTTATCGATCCTTTAGTTAACTCTCTTTTCTCACTCTTTGTGGTGTCTTTCCTCTAATATACAAACAAAAACCACAAAGCAATCTTATGAAGTGACCAAGATAGTCACATCTGTTGATGTCCTTGAGACCTCGTCACACAGTACTGGCTTCAGCTGGATTCTCTGTGATTTGATTAATAGGTTTTGGAGCCTCGTTTCAATGTAGAAACCATGGCACAATTGCTGAACATCCCACCAAACAAAACACTACTGAGACGGCACTTGGCAACTCATTTCAACCTCCTTATTGGTCAGGAGGCCCAGCAGCAGAAACGTGAAGCCATGGAGTCTCCAGACTATGTCCTCTTAACAGCCACTGCCAAAGTAAAGGTAAGTCAGTTATTCTCGGTTGGTACATGAGCTTCTAGGCACGCATTTAGACCTCTGTTGTGCTGGTTTTATCTGTGTTTGGAGGACAGTTCAGTAAGGTCTGAGAAAAGGGGCTGGCTGCTAGTGAAAGAAGCATGAGAGCAAAACTCAGCAGTTCTGGGTTTGACACTTGTTTGGCATTTATGTTTCACACATGAATGCATACCTCAGCCTCTCACATGCACAGACAAGAGCTAGCACTCTTGTAGTTATCCTTCTGTCTGTCCTGTAAGATGTTTTAGGAGGGAGACTTACTGCTTACATGCTCATGGTTTAATGCAGTGGGATTCTGATCTCATTTGAGATCCCTTGAATAGTGTTGTCTTAACTGTACAATGAGGGGACACATCTTGTTCTTTTAGATGCATTTAGCATGAAATACAGCTATTTAGAAGATCTTTATTTGTTAGCGTAGTGGGGTTTTGACCATTATTGAAACACCAGTGCAACAGCAAGAGATCTGTTAATTCTTTGCTGATTGTCTAACTTATTGTCAATTTTCTCTTTACTTGTAAGCCAAAGAAACTTGCCTTCAGCAGTTTTGGAAGCCTGAGGAAGAAGAAGCAAGATGATGTGGAAGAGTATGTATGTCCTATGGAGCTGGGACGGAGATCTGGAAGTGGGTCAAAGAAGGGGTTTAAGCCTGGCCTGGATATCCGAGTGTATGAGGATGATGATTTGGACAGGCTGGAGCAGGTAAGGCAGTTCTAGCAGTTTGGAGTCCTTGACTGTGCTGTCAGGTTTGGTGGAAAACCTTGTTTTTTCCCAGGGAAGCCTTCCTTTTGCTTTGGCATGTGAAGGTCCTGACTTGCAGTCACACAGCATTACTAATGAAGTGTCTCTCAGCCCAGGGAGCCTCAAGCTGTGAATGCTGCGACTTTAGAACCTACTCTGGCATAACCATTCTCTCCTGATGGTGCACACTCCTCCCTTGCTCTGACCATTATTGCTGTAATCGAGCAGTTACGTTATGTGCTGCACTTAATTGCCACTCTGTCATGGAATACAACTGATTTATTATTGATTCAGTATTCCCTATCTGTTCTTTTGTAGATGGAAGATTCAGAGGGAACAGTGAGGCAAATAGGAGTGTTTTCTGAAGGCATCAACAACTTGACAGTAAGGCTTAAAAGTGGGGTCTGTGGAATAAGATCTCTGTTTCTCTAAGATGGGTATAAACCCCTTGGCAGTCACTAGTATTAAATAGTGATGCTATTTAATATAAATACACTAAATACAACTTCTCTTTGCTGTTAGTAGTTCTGTCAAGCAGCTGAGTTTTGTAGTTTGGAGGCAATTGTTTTGATCAGTCTCAGTGCATGGCAGGCCTTAATCTTGGCTAGCCTACTGGTCTCAGAGGGCTAAAATATATATGTACAGTGTAAATTATGGATATAGTGAAGCCTCATCAAACTCAGGAGTTAGTTGAGGTTTTTTGAGTTTTGTACAGGGATGGAGGGGAAAAGAAAACTTGGTGCTACAAGAAGATGCTTGCCCATCTAGGCAGGAGGTTCCTTTGGCTGGTGGCACATGGTCACCAGCTCTCTTCATGGTATCACCACCCTCTGGCGAGGGCAGAGGACCTAGCTGTAGGCCGGTGGCTTGCCCTTGGGTGGTGAGCTGCCAGCTGAGGGTCTTAGTGTATTCTCTGGGGGAGCCCAGTTCCAGCCCATGTTCCCTGAGCCGTTCAGGCCAGCAGGCGGCAGTGAGCTGCTTTTTCAGCAGCGTGGGTGATAAATGTCCTCAGCAGAACAAAACGGTGGCTGGCAGGGCTGATAGTGGTATTTGCTGCCAGGCACAGGACTGAACCATCCCAGATTTCGATTGTGAAGGACTGAGCCTTGGCTTTTGCCTCCTTTCCTTTCTAGCACATGTTGAAGGAAGATGAAATGTTTAAAGACTTTGCAACTCGCTCTCCTAGCACCAGTATAACGGATGAGGACTCCAACGTGTGACAGTAACCACCAGGTGCTGACAAAGGCTCGCTTTTGTATGTGCAAGAAACGTCATCATTATACATGACGGGCAGCAGATCATGTACATTACATTGCTCTTGCTTCTGTTTCTTAGAAGTAATACTAGGGGCTGGAGAATTTAGGAAAACAAAAAGGTGCCTACTCTAAAGTTGCCATAAGAAACACCCTGACACTGGTGAATGGTAATTGTTTTTACTATATTTAATGTACAAACTGGTGATTATGTTTCAGAGTGTTGCATTTAATTATATGTGGTATAATAGTGCTCTTTTTGCTTATTCATGGCCTCAGATAATACTTTATGTTGTTTCAAAGTAACAGAAGATGTTAGGTAGAAGTATTGTGTCTGTAGATATCATGCACAAGATTTTTCTAGGCTCTCACCTGGAAATAGATGTTCCTGCTCTTTTCCAAGTGCATTTGTTCAGCACAAATGCCAGTTCTGCCCTTCCTACAGTATCCAATGTAGAATTTTAATCATCCGTGCCCTGCATAAACCACCCGGTAACTCTTGACTGTTGCTCTTATTTTTTATACAGTTTTATAAAAAAAGAAAAAGGAAAAAAGAAGTATATGAAGTACATATAAAAGCAGAAATTTAGGTTTTGTGAGAGAGAGTGATGGGAAGTCCGAGGTGTGGGGAAAGGGGAGAGGGTTGTAAAAAGATTATGCCAGTTTGCATACCAGCTGGTTACTGGAAAAGGCAGGCTGACCTTTGGAACTGTTCTTTCATTGCTTTTTACTTAAGTGCACAGTTTAATGATCTTCCATTTGGGATGATGAAACAATTACAAAGCACGTTTCTGCTAGCAGTGACTCATGCAGGAACTGCACATTTTAAAACATCTTTCTTGTTCCAGCAGCAGTAGTTAGAGCATCCAAACAAGGTGATTAACGCTTCTGTGCCATAAAAATTTCCTTTGAGTTGAGAGTACTCCCTGCATATGGAAGGGATATTTCTGTGCTGTGACTAACGTAAAGATGGTGTAGTTGCAAAAGAATATAAAGTTATATATAGAAATGTATAGGAAATATATTATTTCAGAATATTAAAGGTGGGACTTTTTCTCCAAAATTCAGCTATCAAAATCATTTTAACTTAGCAAAGCACAGCTCCTCTACTTTTGAAGATCATCAGATTTTAATAATGAGCCAGTGGAAATCTGTTGTCAGACTTTGGTATTGCAAGGTGTCCGAGCCAGAAGCAAATGACACAAATGTAACTGTGTTTATTACAGTGGTCATTCGTACAGTGTTGAATGTTGCATGTATTTTAGCACAATGGCATGAAGCTTCTTTGCTTTGTAAAGGCAAAAAAAGTACATCTTGAATTGTTCCCTGCTGTGGTGTGTTGCTGTACCAAGCATTTGTGGCTTGCTTTGTCACTCTCCTTGCTGGAAGTGAGACTGTTCCTGACACATTGCTGGCATGGTGCAAGGGATATCAGTTTGTGCTGACTTTGTGGGTGTTCATGAAACACTATTACCAAAGCTAGGAGAGGAAAAAAGGTTCTTACAGGGTTCAGGGTTCAAGGGCTTCCAGGGAGCAACCATCATAGATTGGGGTAGATTGGAGACACACTCTAGCATTATATTATTGTAACTTGATAAGCTGTTGCCAGCCTGGTTCTTTGAAGAATGTGCAGCATAGGCAATTATTTATGTACCGAGATGAAAAATTTGATATGGACTGGTTGTGTTACACGTAATATCAAGTGCTGCCATTTTCTCTTTAGTTATTGGAGCCAGGCAAACAATCCATAATATATACATAAAATAGTTTGTGCTGCTTAAAATTCATCTACAGACAGATCCCAGCTGAAGCTTTATTCAGTATTTCTGACTAATTCCTGTCTGTAAATAATTTGCTGGCCATTGTTTATTCCTCTACAGTCCTGGGGGTGTTTGAGCTATTTTATTCAGGCAGAAATGCTATTTTATTCAGGAACGCCTGCTCTCAGCTTTAGGGTGCAGATGCTTGGGATGGGAATTCAGGGCTTGTTTTCTGTGAATACTCTATAATATGGTTATTACCCACATGTAAGTTGAGCTTAGGACCCTGCTCTCCCAGATGCAGCAGAAGCACTGAGAAGACATGGTGCAGGCCTCTGAGCTAAAATATTCCTCCATATTTGATCTCGCTAGTGAACATGACTGGATATTCACAGGAAAAAATAAGGGGACCCAGTGACGCAATATTATGTGCTGAAATAGACACAAATAGTCTCTTATTTCTCTTCAGTCCAGTGATAGCTTGTCAACAAAGGCAGATGATGGTTTAAGTAAGTCCAGTGTAAATAACATTCTGCTCCCAATAACCCCATTCCTGCATTCACCATTTGGAAGTCAGGTCATCACTTTGAAGCTGTCTGTCCTCTGAACCTTGGTTGTTTTATGGGGCTGGAATGTGAAAGCAAGTGATCAAGTTAGGAAGTTTATATGTGCATGTGCACACAATGTGATGCTGTTGGGGTATTTAAATTTGTGTGTTTGGAGAGGGCAACATAACTATTGTGTATTGCCATGTAAAATCAAATAAAGTCTGTGGAAAACGCCAAGTGTTTCTGGAAGCTGGTTCCTTTTTAATATAATATCCTCTTTTTCCCATTTTATTTTCATAGGAAGCTTTTTTGTTCTATTTAAAAGACACAGGAGGGAAGAGGGGCAAAATTGCCCATTTTTTGTGTATTCAGTTTGACTGTTTGATAGTGCCTGCCAAAGGACTCAGCTAACAGCTGAGAAATCAACTACCCTCTGTCTTTTTACTTATTTCTGGAATCCAGATTTGAATCATTTTGGGTTGTTTGCTATGGTGTGATGAGAAAGTGCTTCCTTGTTGCTCAGTTTGTACTCCTCAGGGAGTCCTCACAGGGTGCCAAAGGAAAGACCAGCTCTGGCCCTTCTAATTCTATAGAGCTACTGCCTCTCTGATCCCAGGTGTCCTTCCTGTCCCTGTACCCTCACAGCCCTCATTAGTCATGGGAGCTCCGGCTACTGCATTTTGTTGCTGGGGTGAAGGTATGAATGATAATCAAGGCTTTGCCCAGCATAGCCCAGATAACAGACCAGAAAATGCAGGGTCCCTATCTTTGTGACTTTAATTTCTGTGCTTTTGTTAATCAGCAGATAAACATTTCAGTGGGAACACTAAGGATAAAGACTTTGAGACCTAGAATATAATAAACTGTTGTTGCCTGTTTTTTTAAAGTAATGAGGAAAAGATAGAAGTGTATCCATCAAGAGCCTATGGAAGTTAAACCTGTTTTTTTTTCCTTAATTACATACATGCCCCCGTACCTGAGGACTTCTACAGGGCAGCCTGTTCCAGTGCTCTGCCACCCTCAGCATAAAGTTCTTCCTCATGCTGAGGTGAAACTTCTCATGTTTCAGTTTATGGCCATTGCTCCATGTGCGCACTGCCAGGGCACAACTGTAGCAGCAGTTAATACTGGGATACAGACAACAGCCCATCAGAAAAGACCACTGTGTCATTTCAAGCACCCTGTAGAAGTCCTCAGGTTTGGATGCATGTTTCTCTGGGTGATTGAAAGAAAAAGGTTGTTTCATGTCCAGGAAACACCCGGAGCCAATAAAATGACCTCTCTGTAATAGTCCTAGAAAGAGATCAAAGGCGATAAGATCAGTCTGGAATCAGATAGCATCAGCTAAGGGAGTGGTGCCAGAATTAACAGTGAGGAAACAAGCAAAGATGAATTCAGGAGGTGTGAAAGTCAGGGAGCCTGTCAGGCTGGTTGCTGCTCAGTCAGCTGTAGAGAAACACACTCGGGAGGAAGCCTGCCTGCCCTCCAGAACAGCAGCAGGTTCACTGGGCTTAGTTCTGCTGCTGCCATGACCTTCCTCTGTAGGGTGGCAGGTAACCATGTGCATGCTCAATAGGTCTGGCTGAACCCAGTACCTACATAGCCTTTGATGGAATAGGAAGGGACTTCCCCAAGGTGGTCTGCCTGTGGAAATGACCTCCTGGATGGAAAATGAGCCAGAAGGTCTCACAGCAGGACAACCAGCAGAACAAGGCTGAAACTCATCTATGAAGTCTTTAGCCAAGGTGTGGTCTATGTATCCCAAAGGTTGAAGAACAGCCTCGGATCCCCAGAGCAAATTGCAGCCAGCCACAAAACGTGCTGAGCGAGATCTTTGGTCAACTTCATCAGCTTGTGCCTGAAAAAGGGAGTGGAGGAATGTATCACGACCAGCAGAATGACCAAGCAGCAGTCCTCCTTGTTTGGGGTGAACTGGATCTGGACCCTGTCTGGAGCTGACAAGCAAATCAAAGTTCAACTTGCCATGCAAGCTTTGCAGCTGGCTGAGCTTTTCCATAGCTGAGATGGTGGAGGATTGCTGCCGGGAAGCTGCACTGGCAGACGAGTGCTTCCAGAACAGGAGTAGGTTTGAGAAGCTGGTGGAGTTCTGCCGCCTGGTGGGACAGTACTGCCTGGGCTTGTTCATCATGGTCTGTATGCCAGGGAAGCACAAGGACATCCTAGGAGTCATGCTAGACAGCATTGGCAAGGAGGAGCAAAACTACCGCCTGTCAGGCAGGGATGCACTATGGCAATTTGTCACCAGTGCTGACGGCTTCCTGCCCACAAAAGGTGTGTTGGAAAACTGCCTTGGCATAAAAAGCGGACTGAAGGAGGTGGGCAGCATGTACATAAGCTTCCTGTAAACCGCTGGGTACTCTGCACCCTGGCACCAGAGGCTGTGTGGGGCTCAGCGCTGCCTCTCCTCACACAACATTCCCTCCACCCCCTTAATTCCCACTTTGCCTTCCAACCATCACATTCCCATGGCTCCTGCAGGAGCCAAGCTGAGTCAGTCTCTCCAGGTTTAAAACAACAGGACTCACCTGCCAGAAAAATGTGTTTATGGAAAGCATGTCATTTTTCCAGAACATTTTGTTCACCAGACATTAAGTATTGGCTGAAAGCTTTATCCCCCCAAGCCTTTGGGTAGTCATGGTAGAGCTGACTCACAGCTTTTGGTGCCTCTGTAGAGAGTGTTTTCTCTGATAGGAGATTGAGCCTGTAGTAAAATGGAATGGTCAGAATATTTGCAGTGTGAGGACAGTATCAGAGCTCAAAAATGCTGGTTTGGAGATGGGAGCTGGTTCCCAGCTAAGAGGGAAAAGCCCTTCCTCACTCTTAGAAATGGCTAGAAATGGGCTGTATGAGAAACCTATTACCTGCCCCTTAATAGTAAATCAGTTCCAGGCTAATGGAGGGCTTCAGCACTGTGACTGAAAGGCAGCAGCAGGGTCGGTCTCATCTGCAAGGCCTGGTCATGCTGAGTGGCTGTGTGAGGGCAAGGAGTGGCTGAAGGCAGTGGCAGGTGCTGAAGAAAACTTGGTTAAAAAATCAGCCAGTGTGGACAAAACCTGACCCTGGAGATGCTGGTGGAGTTCTCATGGCAGCAGTGGCAGCTCCTCACCACGAGTGGCAGAGAGCAGAAGTCGGGAGGCGGCAAAATCAGATGACTTTGAATTTGTTTTGAGTATCTCAGTGGCTGGTTGCATTTAGGGACTGGTTTATTCCATCTGCTTTTAATGGACAGAGTAAGACCCTGGGATTGCAGCACTGTAATTACTTTCTTTTAGCCACTGTTAGCGAGGGAGGGAAGACCTGATCATTTGTATATTGGAAAACTCAACTTTGTAGTGGTCTGAATAGTTTGGTCACTGCAGAGCTCCTCTGCCTGGAGCTTTCTTATAAGTTTAGTCCTTTTATTTGATAGAAAAAAAAAAAGTAATTTCAAAAGCTTATTCACATTTTATCCTTCCAGGGAGATGGAAGAGACAGCAGAGATGCATTGGTGATTGACCACCCAAGGTGGAAGGCTGGGAGAAGGGTCAATGTGTGGCTGAGGAATGTGTGGATGGGGAAGCCACAGCAGCTGAGAAATAAAGGTTGTTACTTAGCTTTCCATCCTGTAGGTGTAGAGGCTGAAAGGTGAACTGAAATAAAAACAACACAAGTAGAGCTGTGAAGTTTTTGCCAAGTCCTAAATGTAGCTGCATATGGAAAAGGGAGGCCTTTTAGGGTTTAGTTAGGCTGGCATCACTGGCTTGTTTGTAGCAGGGGTTTGGTGGGGCAAAGGGGAAAGTTCTGGTGTTTCACATAGAAAGCATGCGTAATTTTACATAGACAACATATAGTGGGAAGATGTGCAATCAATCAATCAGGAGAGTTGGGTTGGTTTGGGTTTTTGCCTGTTTAAAGTAACAGCATAACCAATGCTGCAGCAGGAGTGCTCGGTTTATAAAGGACCGGCAGAAGAGTTTTAATTTTGCATTAAATTGGTATCTTACTTGCAACTGGTATGTCTCTGCAGCTATTCAGTTCTGCAGGAACACTCTTTCTCTAAAAACTGGTTGGGCTTTTTCCTTTGGATGTTTTGCATGCTTTTTTGGTATTGGAAGAGGAAAATCAAAATGTCCGGATGGCAGTTACACACTGGAGCACGTGCCAGTGTGATTCATGTCCTCCAAAGTGTCCCTAGTACCTCGGGGACATCATGCAGGCTTGGTGTTTCTCCTGGGAGCCAGGGTACATTGCCCCGACAGTGCTATACTCTTTACCTTGTGGGTTTTGGCCCAGTGCCTGGGTTAGGGTTCCAATGGTGGAAACCAGCCCATGCTCTGTATCATGGCTGATAATGGTGAAGATGATACACAACCAAGTATTTAACAACATAAACTTGACAGTGTTCATTTGTTCAGCCAAGTTGGTGTCTCAGCTCAGGTGAGTCACAGTTGCACCACATGCTTCTGTAACCACACACACTCATTTACCAGGTAAGGTGCTGACCTCAGAGAATTTAATCCCATCATAATTTGTATAATAAGGTTGGTTAGTAAAGCCAAAGTGTAAGGGTTGAGTCATGTTGTTATTTTCCCTTTAGGCATCATTTGTTATGTATAGTTTAGTATAATGTATAGTTTACGTAGTTTAGACTGTAGTTGAGCTCAAGAGCTCATGGAAGCATAACTCAAGTGAAGAAAGGCTACTGGAAGAGGAGACTTGCAGGGCTGTTGCTGTTGACTGGTTGGCTTAGCCAGGTAGGTCTTTGTAATAAGAAAAAAACCAAGTAGAACACCTCACCCCATCCTTTTTAAAGAAATGTTAATTTAAGAAGCATGATTAGCTTTTCACAATATGCAGATATCCACCCCACCTGGGTCCACCAGGAGTTTCCGACCCAAGCAGAGATCTGGGCCCTTGGTGCCAGGGTTTTATTATTCCAGATGGTGGCTAGCACAAACGTCTCTCACCTTCCCTTCCCCTGTGGCAAAAGGAGCAGCATGGTCTTTGTGCCCCAAGCTGGGTGAACACTGCCTGGCAGAGGCCTTCATCTGTAGCCATCCTTGCCCTCAGCCACACAGAGACCCTTCTCCCAGCCTTCCACCTTGGATGATCCATCACCAATGCACCTCTGCTGTCTCTTCCATCTCGCACACCCTAGGAGGCTAAAACCTCCATTCCATGCTGCCCAGATATTTCCCTTCTGCTGCTGTGAGGACTCTGGTTTCTATGGTTAGAATTCCTGAGACTCAGCTCCGTAAACTGTTAAGCTCACCTCCGGTGAAGCCAAAGCAGCAGCAGCAGCCCTTCTCATCCTGTTTCTCTCAGGAAACTTTCCACAAAACACCCTTCATGCAGAAGGTTTGTGTTTCCCCATCTGCTCTGTAACACGCATCTTAGTGATACTCAGCACGTCCTGCCAGAAAACTGGAAGAACACTCACCTTTTCTGTGAGATGAGCTGGCTCAAAGAAAAGAACTAAGTATGCAAGCCCAACTTTTACCACTAGCTTGTTTAGATGCTCTAGTGCAAGACTATAAGCAAAAGGGATAGTGACACAGTTTTGTTTCAGTAGATTATATAAAATCCCTCTTTTTATTTATTCAAAGAGCCTACATTCACAAGGAAGATGTACAAAACAAAGGCAAAAAGAGGAGACTGGAACGATGGGGAAAAAAATAGAGGCAACTTACTCCTTGACTTGCCATCCAAATACAGCTGCTTCTACCACACTCAGAGAAAGAGAAGCACTTGAGTAAACAAATCAAATGGGCTTTCTGATTCCTTTTTTTGAACCTTCACTTTCTAAATACTTGACGTGATCAGTTACAGTTATTTTTTCACAAGGAAACTTCACTGAATACACTGATGAGAAAAATCTGTGTGTATCACACGATGTAAATCAGCAGCAAGATAATTTCTCTTGTATTTCTGCTTTTTGCCTCCTAAAAAGGGACTGAAACTTACTTGAGTATGCACTTTGGAGCACAATATTTATTAACAAGTTTCAGAAGTATACATCAAAAATTCAGGACTTCAGAGACAAGCGTCTAATTAATAAAACTAATAACAGTGTTATCCGTTTGAGGTTCCTTAAATTAGCTGTAGTATCTTTTTCTCTTCTTAATTCATGCTGAAAATTAACCTTTTAACTGCACAGTACCCATCTGTTGTATGGGCACAAAAGAAAACCTTACAAGCTAGAACCTCAAATACCTACCCGAATCTTTAACAAAATGGTATTACATACCCAATACTTGCAGCTAACTAGCACCCACATGACTTCATATCTGACTAAATATTCTTTCAAATCACCCAGATTTCATCACGAGGACATGGTTTTTAGTTTCATAGGTTCCTTCCTTGCAGGACAGCTCTAATCTCAGCAGCATCTCCATTACTTAGAAGCGGAAGGTTCCACACACAAGATGCCTTAAGTTTCCTAAAGACTAGGTGAAAGGCTGCTGTAAAAGAAGTATATTAAAATAAAAAATAAAAAATCAGTGCTATAGTAAACAGCATGTAAGAAACAGGTTTAGGTTCAGTGAGACATTTGACTGCTGTCAGTTTGGTGACTTAAGGCTGTTCCCATGCATCCTTACAAAGCAAAACCCTTTGAAGCTTTGCCTGAGCAAGCCACGCAGGTGAGACCCCCAGCTGTATGCATACCGCATCTGAGCTGCCCTACCTTCTGAAACCCACCCTGGCAGTGAAAGCTGAGCTCCCGTCCTTCCACATCCATCTCTGGGAAACAAGAAACTAGAACCAGATTCAGTTCTCACCCAGTATCTTTTTCACTGTGCAGAACACACAGAACTACTTTGTACTCCTATGGCATCATCCGCTATTTAAAAGTAAACACAACAATTAGTATCTTTTTTCCAGTATTCCACACACACACAAGCAAAACATTCCAGCTATTTGTGGAACACTACAGAAAGCCATCTTTCTCTAGTTTCTTCCATTGCCCAGGGGTGAGAACTGTGACCAGCTGGAAAAGTGTCTGCAATTTTGAGAGGCTATTCCAAAATACAAAGGAAACAAGTTTGTATCACTGCCTACCTCTCTGTTTTGATTAACAGTTTGAGCAACTGCAATAAATGGTTAATTACCCTTCAACTGAACAAGCATCCTTAGGCTCCTGATGCTGCAAAGATTATGCATCAAGGCAAACACTCCTGGCCCTCATACTGTGAGATCGCTGTAAGTATTAAAATTTGGCATAAGCAAAGAGAATAATCCAGTACATTCTATATGTATTCATACTCTTATCTCAAATAAAATACTGGGTGTGCACAGTGTTAGGAAGTAGGGTATTACTGCCATTTTTTAAGAAGTGTAAATGAGTGTTTACTTCCCTAAGCAGCTATGCTGTCCTCCCTTGAGACAGAGTTCACACTGCAAGCCTATCGCTGGGCACCAACTACCCTTTCCACAATACAGCTGTTTCGGTGCAACATCCAGTAGGTTTTGGTAGAGTTGAGCTTAAGTGTCTTAGTTGCCAGAGATTCAGAAAAAATGGAGCATTTTTAATGTAAATGTAGCTTCCCAGCACTGTGCATCAGCAATCTCTGTAACTGCCCTGTTCCCCAGTAAATGTTTTTCCTGCCCTTCTACACAAGACCAGTGAATTATCAGCCTTCTTTAGAAGGAGAACCTCATGTCCTTAGTGTAGCCCAGTTTGTCCAGGTTGGGAATGCAAGCATACTGGATCATTGGAGGAGGTCCACACATGAGGATCAGAACATCATTTTGAGGTGGGGGCAGGTGTTCTCTGATCATGTCTTGGTTCACAAATCCTTGGCTGTACTCCCAACCTGTTAAGAAAATTAAAGAAGGGGAAAGGGAATGAGGGGAAAAGGAGGAAATTACAGCTATGTCACTTTAGGATGAAGCATGGAGATTTGGGTTTTTTTTTTAGTAACGCTTTGGACTGTAGCATTTATGCGCTCCACTGGCACAAGCATCCTCAAATGATGCTACATAGAAAATCTGCCACCTCTGCTTTTAAGATGCAAAACTGATATATGGAGAAAACAAGAGCTAGCTTCTAATAAAACCTGCTAAAAGCCCCAGGGAAATCTCAAGCAGAGCTGTGAACAGAATGTGAATCTTTTTAGCTCCAGCACTATGAAGCAACATCCACCCTCTTCACCCCACTGTTTACTAGTCCACTAGGGGAAATCTAGCTGATGAAGTTGTTCCCAGTTGGAACACTCACAGTGCTATCAGTTAATACTAGGATTCAAATTTACTCATTGCATCCCCAGCTGTGGATACAAAATCTGCTGACCCAAATCTTTGGACACAGTAGGACTGACACATTTTTCTCCCACAGATTATCAGAAAGTGTCCGGTTTTGGTCTATTTCCACATATGGTACTGAAAGTCTGCACAACAATGTTGAGGGGGGTCTAAGGAGAAACTTGTATCACAACATCAAACAAATATCAAAGAAAAGGAACAATAATTAGAAATTCCAGGATTCTCCAGTAACAGCAGAAGATGACATGATAGCAACAGACTGTGGAAATGGCAAGACCTTTCCCCCAACCCCACTGGAGATGTATGCTTGGTCGCAAGGTAAGAGAATGTATATATGGCTTCTGCTTCTCTGTCCCAAACTACCACTGAATAGGAATGTAAATCTATCCTGATGTGGGTGAACATGAGGAGCAGTAATACAGGAAAATTACAAGGAATGACACGGAAACTATTAGGCCTTTTCACAAAGGCAGTAAGTATTTAGCCTTTTTTTCCTCAAACTTGCACAGCTGAGGGAGGCGCATTCAGCTACCTCTAGAGCAGCTAACTATATCGCATTATCTTTAAAACTGAACTGAACCAAGCTAGAACAGTATTTTCAGTGAAAAGCACTGTTAATACAAAGGCAATCCCATTGCCTAGGAAGATCAGCTACAATGTACTGTCATACAATGACAGCTAGGTAGGAGTCTGCACTTGGTCACATCTCTGTGAGACACAGTGCCTCTGACACTCCCACTGCAGCTGTCTTAATGCATGCTCTAAACATGAGACAGTAAAATAACACATTGTATTTATGTCTGTGGGGAAGGAGAAAGGAAAGTCACCTTCCAGAGTAAATAATGGTAAATACTCAGGTGCAGTCATGGGAGGAACACTGCACTACCATTACCTGAGGTGAGCCTTATAGCTTTGGAAATGTTGCCTGACTATGCCTGAGAGCTTCTGTGCATCCCTGTGTGAAGAATGATGCTACCGAATGCATTCAGACATGATACATTAAGCAAAAAAGGAGTTCCGAATATATGCACACAATATAGGATGTCTCCTGTCAAACACATGCATTAATACTCATAACTTAAGTTTCAGTGGAAGTAGTATGTTAGCTCTTACTTTCAGGTGCTCTGTCCAGTGTGTACCAACACTTAAAGCGACTGGGATTCTGAACCTGGATCTCCTCTAGCTCAGAACGTAACAGGATATCCTTCTCAGACTGCAGGATAAAGAAAACAATGATTATACTCTGCATTTAAGTGCAATCCTCAGATGACCACAGAGCATCAGCTTTTCTATAGCCCTGCCAAATGGAACACATTACTCAACTCTATTTTACAGGCTGAAGAGAGCAAACTCAAGTTATTTCCATGACTATCCTGTGGCAGAGCTAATAAAAAGGTTCACAACATTCCCAAATCTTGGTCATGTAAAGCACTCCTCCTAAAAAATAAAACAAAGGAAAACCTCTAACAGAATACAGATCCTTGTTCAGGGAATTAATGGTAGCATATGAAAAGTAAAGGACTCTTTTTAGCACTCCTATTACAAAAGCAACTTTAATCACAAAACTAACCATGACTGTTCACAAGTATCTCCCTAGCCCTCCATACCATGCCATTCAGTCAGGAAACTGCCAGGTTCTTCATCTCTGCCACTTCAACGTTCATCAGCACTCCCATTTGGAGGTTGCTTGGTTTTTAAACAGGATGTGGAACAAATGACCAGAACGGTATTGAGTTCTGACTGGAACAATAAAGGCTACCCAGGGTACCAAGTCCTGCTCCTCCCTGGTGCAACATCATTGAAGGACAAAAGAAAGCCTTATTCCCTTACAAGTAGTTGCAGTTTGTGAAGGAGGGAAAAGGGTAGAGACTAAAAGTGGTACCACGCTCTGCAGCTTTAGTAATTTGGCATTGAGGACACCACCATGTCTGTAACTGTGGGAGTAAGGAGGAATGTGCCAGCCACTGCTGCTGAGAAGGTGCCTATTTCTGGTTCTGCAGTTGCATGTGTTCCAGAAAAGCTACTACTGGGTCTGACCAATTCAAAGCATGTTGGTCAGAAGCACTGTGTGAGCCCATGTACACTGCCATCTGTAATCCAACACAACTCTTTCAGGAGGGCCAAAATAAATGTGGGTTCTGACAACCTTTAAATAAAAAAAAAAACCAAAAAAAAACAAAAAAAAACCAAAAAAAACAACCAAAAACCAAAACGAACCATATTTTAAACTATTAAAAATATTGAAACCATCTAGTCTGTAGGCTCTCCTGACTGACCATTTGTCATGAGGCTGCTTTATATTTGTGCAGTTACTGGGTACAAGGACTCTTTAAAGCCAAGGACTGATGCTTATACAAGCTGTAGCTAATACACAGGCAACTACTCCCCAAGTCATCCCTGAAGCAGCTCTAGCCCTGTATTAGTAATTCTGAATTACTCATGGCAAATCCTGGTCTTCCTGCCCTGACAGTGACTGCACTTTATGCCAGCTCCTAGGGCTCAGCAGAGACCAGCTGCTGCAGCAGCACCAGCCAGCACCAGAGGGCACCGGCAGGACTCTTTAAAGAGCTGCTTTACTGCAGTGAACCAGCAGAACAGGGCTCCTGTTGGCACCTGCATCATAGCTGATGGGTAGAATATCTTGGGTTTATAGTTCAGATGAGGTACAAAGGAAATGACAAATGACAGAAGAGAACCTAAAGAAGATAAGAAACCACAGGCAGGCAACAAGGTTCACCACAAAAAATTACTCATACTCCAAACCCAAATATTCATTATGATGGAAAAATCTAAAAGCAAAGGATTAACACCAAAAAAACATCAGGGAAGGAAGAGGTGTTGCAGTTCAGCAGCACATCACCATTTGGGTTGCCTGGTCACTGAAGCACAGTAGTATGATAAACCTCAAAGAGCAATCGAAACACATGAAGAACTGACAAAAGGAATGGTAATTAAAGGCAACAGCCATGCAGAATCACAGCACCCATAGCTGGGGGAGCCAACCACTAAATTCAGCTTCACCCAAGGTGTTCTCAAACAGAAAGATTCCACATACAAACCCTGCTGCAAAGCTGGGGATTTACGACTGCTGAAGGAGACACATGTCCACATCTTTCATATTTCCACTAATAAAGACAGCTCTGAAAGTCTGCCCAAAATAATAACAACTTGCACAAAGGAATGCAGAGTTTTGAAACACTTATAAACTGAATTAGAAACAGAAACAATGAGACACAGGAAATGGAGAATTAGCTGGGAGGAAAGCGACATTTAGTAACTCTAAACCCACAATTCATTACAGTCCTTTTACATGGGAAGTTTCCAACATTTCAGTTCACTTCTCCCCTCAGGGTTTATAATTCCGAACCAGGCTTTCTCAGCAAGAATTTCATTTGCTGGGTGGAGTTCTGTTAGTAAATTAAAACTTTATAAGCAGAACAAAAGACAGAATTACCTGGTTAGCAAACAGCAGCTGACAAATGGTAGGGTCATCTTTGTCTTTCACAATTGCTCGAATGATCTGCAGCATAGGTGTTATCCCTGAAAGAGAAAGGCAGGCCAATGATGTGAGAATGCAAAGAAGTAAAAGAAAGAGCATGTGAGAGAAAACAGGTACAAATACATCTGTCAGCTGCCAGAAACAATGGATGAATCTTACGTACCAGTCCCACCTGCAATCATCCCCACATATTTCACTGTCTTAGTAACTGGTTCAGCTTTCTTTTCAGGCCGAATAGCAAACGTGCCTGGAGAGAGAAGATGGAAAACATTAAAACATGCAGGACACAGTGCCTGTGATCCCCTCCCAGAATGTTCAGCTAATTGACTCTGTTTCAGCCCTGCCATCCTGTTTTCCCTCCATAAAGCAGGAGCAGGAAACAAAGGCAAAGATGCCATAAATTAAAACAAACCCTGAAAGATAATCAGGGACTGCAAGACATGATGATAACATCAGACACTGACATGAGTCATTACTTATTCCTGCCTATAGCATCAAGTCATCACTACCTGTATTTCCATTTGTTCATGTTCCAAGCCACAAGTGACACTTAGAAGCCCAGATTCAGAAAACAGTTCTAGACAAAGGAATCAATCTGCTCAGACAGTTTATCTGCCCCATGCAGATTATTTTAAGGGACAAACAAAACATGCAGGGAGAGAGGTGATCCTGCCCCTCTACTCTGCTCTCATGAGACCTCACTTGGAGTACTGTGTGCAGTTCTGGTGTCCTCAAAATAAAAAGGACATGGAACTGTTGGAACAAGTCCAGAGGAGGGCCACAGCGATGATCAAGGGACTGGAGCACCTCCCCTATGAAGACAGGATGAGAGAGTGGGCTGTTCAGCCTGGAGAAGAGAAGGCTGCATGGAGACCTCATAGCAGCCTTCCACTATCTGAAGGGGGCCTACAAGGATGCTGGGGAGAGACTCTTCATGAGGGACTGTAGTGAGAGGACAAGGGGTAATGAGTTCAAACTTACACAGGGGAAGTTTCGATTGGATCTGAGGAAGAAATTCTTTCCTGTAAGGGTGGTGAGGCACTGGAATGGGTTGCCCAGGGAAGTTGTGAATGCTTCATCGCTAGCAGTGTTCAAGGCCAGGCTGGACATAGCCTTGGGTGGCATGGTTTAGTGAGAGGTGTCCTTGCCCACAGCAGGGGGGTTGGAACTAGATGATCTTAAGGTCTTTTCCAACCCTAACTATTCTATGATTCTATGATTCTCTTTTTGAGCTTGTGTGCCAGTTTCAGCCAAATATGACAGTTTGAAATTGCCCCAAATACTGTATTTGTTGTATTCACACCTCTCTTCATCCAGGATAGCATGAACACAACATGCAAACCCTGGAAAAACACTTGTCTGAGTTCTGCTGCTCACAAAGCTGCCAGAAGGTTTTTGTGACACATTTGTGGCTGCACTATGCCGAAGTGAGATATTTGATATTGACATAAAAGTACTTCCTACTGATAAAGTTAACTTCCATTTGGGAAATTAGCACTGAACAGCACAAATATAAGTGTTTTTATCAGCATACAAACTATGTCATATAAGCAAGCAAAGTATTCCCTTCTTTGAGAACATTATGATTAACAAGCATTACCATACGCATATAACAACCCCCCTCGAGATGGCTATTGACTTAATTAAGGTATTAGCAATTTCTTTCATGCAGAGATGCTAACAGCAAAGAATACCCATGTCTAGCAGGAGAAAGCAAGTATATTGAGAGTACCTGCCCAAATAATAAATAGAGGTGATACCTAACATTCAGTTTCATGCACCATCTGTAATTAAAATGTAGCCAACAGAGATTCTGTTCCTCATGAAACCCCACCTGGAGTGCTACAACCAGCTCTGGAGATCTCAGCACAAGAAAAACATGGACCTGTTTGAGTGGGTCCAGAGGAGGGCTATAAAAATGATGAGAGGAATGGAACACCTCTCCTGTGAGAAAAGGCTGAAAAAGTTGGAGGTGGAGAAGCGAAGGCTCCAGGGAGACATTATTGTTGCATTTCAGTAGTTAAAGGGGCATATAAGAAAGACAAGGATAGGCTTCTGTCGTGGTTTAAGGCCCTCACGCAGTTCTGCTCACTCACTCCCCCCTCTTTCTTCCCCAGTCCCAGAGGGATGGGGAGGAGAATCGAAAGAATGCAACTCCCACAGGTTGAGATAAGAACTGTTTAGTAACTAAGGTATAACACAAATCACTACTGCTACCACCAGTAATAATAATGACAAGGCAAATACAAGGAAAG